>BGPR01008652.1:40458-62307 GCA_013235015.1 Araneus ventricosus | reverse complement strand
TAGCAATTCAAATTCTTCGCGCACGAAGTCGCGGGTAACAGCTAGTATAATTATAAAATCTCAAATTAGTGCTATATATGACCGTGGGGCACAGTTTCGCAATCCTTCACATCTATTGTTAAACCACTGCCTCGTCGTCATTCTAAAACAGTACAATGTAATATAAAATTTAAAACTGTATGTGAAGAAAAAACTATCAATCATTTCAACTCTCTTACAGGGTATCCCAAAAAGGTGGAACAGGCGTTTATTTCCTTAAATATTGATTTTAGACGTATACTTCCAATTACGAAGTTTCATTAAATAAGGTAAGAATTTGTGTGAAAATACTTCGGCTTCTGTGGAAGTTGCAAATAAAAAGTTAAGAAAATTAAATTTTTATACGTTCCCCACAAACCAAAAATGCCAAAGAGTGAAATGTGTCCTCTTACACCCATATGTGCATAAACTAAGTGTCACAAGTCTGTCTGCAAAACTTAAAGAGATATGTTAATTTTTAAATTTCAAGGGGTTGATCTCAAATTTATATGGATACGTTTCTTTCAGAAATGCAAATTTATTCAAAATATATAAACTGCGAAATGTTTATCTCTATTTGTCTAGTCCAATTATCAAGAATTGGAAAAATTTGAAAAAATCATCCAGTCATCACGGATTGAAAAAATTTGCCATTGGCGCATACTGTAACTCAGTTTCATTGGCAGATAGTTGCAACTATCGACTTGATAAAGAATGGTAGGAGAACTTGAGAAAATAAAATTTAACATAAAACAAGGAAAATAACCTAATATCGGACAAGACTTTTAAATTATTTGCTCTCAGCATTGTGCGTATTATTAAGTTTTGCCTAAAGGCAGTGGTACTCGTCCTCTAGGGTTGCAGAGTTCCAGAACTAACTAAAATTATTTTAAAAATTCGTATTTTCGTTTCTATTCTTATTTGCTTACTTTTCTATTTTGAGAGTTCGAGTACCGAAGAAAAAGGATAAAAATGAGAAACGAAGAATGAAAAAGTAATACAGACACTAAATGACATAATAGGCAAAGGTGAATAGCTGTCCTTTCTGTCTTTCAACTTAGCCAGAACTGAATTTTAGGATGTTCCTGTTTGGCTCTAGACCACCCAGTGTTCTTTCCCCCCTTTACGATCTCTCTCAAGGTTCGACTTCGAGCTCTTGATTTGTTTTTCTTCAATTTCTCTTCCATTGGCTGTTTTTAGGTTTGTGATAGATTTTGGTAATCTTTCTGCTAAAGGAATGGCCTGTTTTTGCTTTTCTCTGCAAAGGCAAAAACTGGTTTGACTGCAGCTTTTACGTTTTTCCGATATTTCCACGTGCTTTAAAACTATTACTCTTGTGCGGATTCCTGTGGCGGTATGATTTCTTTTCTCTTTTAAATTTTTATATTTGTGTGAATATTTCTGTGTTTCATATTATATTTTAACATAGATCTTACGAATTCGAATTTTTTTGCTTTCTACTTCTTGAAATCGAGTTTTATGTGTATATATTTGGAACCAGAATTTTCCATGTTCATGGTTGGCACTTTTTGGGGGGAACAGCGACTAATTTTTACGATTCTTCGTATGCCGTTCAGCAGAAAAAAGCCCTAATTGATATCATAGGTGGGCTTCTCCTCCTGATGAGCAGCTCGCCATTACACATTCCATATCCATTACATATCCATATTATTCCTTCTGCTTGCTCTTTTGTTTCCTCTTTGTATTGATTTATTACTTTTTTGCTGACGCAGCTTTCTCGCGAATGCAGAAATAGATTTATCCGTTTAATTTTTCTTGTATCTATATAATTGTTGTTTTCTCGAAATTTTATGATGTGTTATATATATATATAATGTTTTCGTTGTTGCAGTCATAAAACAGCCGAGTTATTAACCAATTTGCTTTATTATAAAAATATTTTGGTGGCGGACATACCAACGTCTTAGTTGAAGTTTTAGGTAAAAGTGTACAGAAAATCCCCGATTCTCTCAGATAAGGGAATAACAATACAACACGTGATCAAATTTAAGGGAATATTGGCTATTTTTAATAAATTACGTAAGCGTTTTAGGGAAGGTGCGTGGCGTCAAGGAGTCGCTGATTTCGCGCTTTGTGCGCGCGTGGAGAAACGATTAAAATATTCTTTTAGTAATAAATATGCCAAAACGAGAGATTTAATATACCTCCAGCGCGGGAATAGAACGAAACTGGAGTTTAAGAAAAGTGATTTTGGAATACATTAAGACTTTAAAATATATAATATTGAAATTTGAAATAAAATTAAGTGACATTATTACACACACACACACACATATATATATATATATATATACATTATTACATACACATATATATATATATATATTATATATATATTATATATATATATATATATATACCACTGCTGATGCCACTGCTTTAAAATGCTTAATTTTTTGATTATATTGTTACAATTTTACAGAAAAAAATATGGCTTAAATAATTAGGTTTTAAGTATCAAGTTATTTTTATATTTTTAAAAATGGTTTTGTTGTTTATTTAGAGTTTGTAAAAATTTTTCAGTTTTCTGGAGAACTCTATTCGTTGCTATTTTATGTTTTGTCTTTTGTGAAATGGCATTATTTGGTGAAAAAGTTTCTAAATTTGATCTTTGTTGTACAATGGGGAATTTCAGCATTTTTTAAAAACACGTGAAAGCCATCCGTATTTGTAGAAAAAAATCATTCTAATTTCAAATATGCAAGTGAAATTTTACAGAAAAATTTATTTATTAAAAACTGAGAGCGAAAGATTCACTGAAATAGCAGGAATCATGATGATCCGAAACGCACTCTCATTGGCCGACTAGATTTTGACGTCACTTCTTTCGCATACTTCTCTTTCGCTACTTTTGCGCCCTGCTTTGAATAAAGGCGTTTGTACCAGCTAACATTTTAAAAGTGAAGTTTTTGGCTTTTCTAATATTCAACGTCAGCCCTTTATTTGAAATGCCTTGAAAGAATGTGTATCTCTCTGAATGCAACAGATTTTCCAACAATCAACACTCAAATGTGACACACTCTTCTATAGTATTTTTATAGATCTCTTTGAAAGCTTCGGAACAAAGCAAGTTACTCACTTTCTATCAGTAAAATTATGATCGCTTACTTATTTTATTACAAGAGAAGTTACACAAATGTTTTGTCAGTACATGTGTTTGTAATTATTCAGTTCCGACAAAGAAACTGGATATAAAACGCCGGCTCGTAAATTATCTCATAAGAAAAGTTGTTTTGACCTTCCCTTGAATGCATTCAGTAACCGGAACAAAGCTCTATACTATAAAGAATAGGCTTCGCCTTAGGAAAAACGGATAGGTTTTCGAAACCATCAAGAAACAATAAATTGAAGAGGAGCCCTCGGACATTCCGAGAAGACGCTGCGATTTCTATTGAACAAGAACGAACGAAAAGATAAGAACCTGATTTTGCATGATGTATTAAATTTCGTATGCCTACAGAAAAAAACAAGAATATATTTATTTCAGAAGTTCCGTTCAAAATAACTTCAGGTAAGGCATTTTTTAAAAACACACCTGTGCCTTTGAAAAATTAATTTTATTTTACACAGTTTTATTTTACTACGCTTTATTTTACTATATAATTTTTTTTCCTTTGGACAAGTATTAATTTTAAAATACTAGTTCATACCAATTAATATAAAATCTGTTAAAAATAACTTGTATAAAGAAATACACTAAAAATTAAAAATAATGAAACTGTAACAACTTTCGTAAATTGCAAGAAAAAAGAAAAGATACGTACAAATTATCTGTAAGTAGTAAGCCTTTTTTACTGCAAAGTAAGCTTTTTCCATTATGTTAGATAATTTTTGAATTATATAAAAAAAGCTATATAAATTTATAATAATATTCAAACCAGACCAAATGAGACTGATCTAGGAATTTAAATGCTGCCATCAACAAAACTCGAGATACACGATGAGATAAATTTATCCCACCTTTTCTCAACTATAATAATTGATGAGCAAACTAAATTTTAGAAAACTAATTATGATTTTAATACATTCATTGAATATAAACAATTTATTTTGCATCAAAAATTTATTCTGCGAATTATTTTGTTGAACTACAAATGAAAACGAATTTCATTATCAAAAAAGTCGTGAATTTAAACTAATTTTTAAGATATTCCTATTAATTTTCAGAAGTATTGTAATTTTTTAAAAAAATATAAGAAACATTCGAATATCCATTGAAAAAATTATGCAATAAAATAACAAGAGCAAGTTTTTTTTAAAAAAAAAAGACTCTTAAAGAAGGGGGATCTTCTATAGTATTATCCTTTATCCTTTGAGGGGCAATGGCCCTTCAAAGGATAAAAAAATAAATTCCATGTGATCAAATGGGAAAAAACTAATTAAGTTTAACTATTTCCTTTAAAATATCTTTTTTCTGCTGCTAACCTCACCTTACACTTCTTTTAAAGACAAAAAATATATCGAATTCTGAATTTACTGTGCTTCATGATATACAATTTTAATAGATATAATATAGATTATTAACTCACATCAAAATGATCTCCACAGACATGACGAATGCTGATTGCTGATAATTCCGGATTAAGCTTCGGATCTCTCTTCATCGCTTTACATCACTTTTTGCGAATAACATAATTTTTTGGCACATTGATAAGTATTTTATCGGGTGCCGTTACAGTTGTATTACTACATTTTGGAACAATACAATACTTTTATCTTACTAACATTATTTTATCTGATGCGATAGTGGGAAAATATAGAAAAAATGAGAATCTCTATAGAGAGCGAATGGGAAGGAAGAGTGTGTCTCCCCTGTCAGACACGTTTCGCGCCAAAATGGATCGTTTTTCCCGCGAATTCTGAGAGGCAAACCTTGATTGCAAATTTAAAAAAAAAACTGTCTAGAATTTTTTTTAATGTTATTGTTCGTTTGGAAGCATTTTAAATCGATTTAAAAAATAAAAAAAATGTTGAAGTTCTCCATTGTTATAAAAGTTTTAATCTTAAATTCAATTAGAGTTCTTTGGTATTGTACAATAATTCAACTATTTACTAATTATATTGGTTTAATGTCTTTTCTTGTTAACTTCTTGTTCTGAAGTAATTTCAGGGTTATTGCTAATTATCCTAAAATTAAGCTTCATGGAGGATAGGTGCCGTAAATCTAGATAAACATGATTAGCAAGTCTCAAGTCTTGTTGGCCACTTTAATTGTTGGATTTCCAAATTAGGTTTGTCTTTTTGGATTTCATTTTATGTGCAATTTGTATTCATATATTATGCCAAAATGTGATTATATGTTTATGCTAATTTTTTAGTATTCATATATTAGGTAGCTTTACTCTATTTAGATTATGGTTAAAATTAAGGTTTTTGCAATATTTACAAATTTGTGTTTTTTTTTGTTTTAAAATTATAGTTCTGACTTCGTATCTAGAAAAGATAATTAGTATATATATATATATATGTAATAATCTCAATTAATTTTAATTCACATTCTAATATTGTACATTTTAAAGTCTTAATATATTCCAAAATCACTTTTCTTAAAACTCCAGTTTCGTTTTATTTCCCGCGCTGGAGGTATATTAAATCTCTCGTTTTGGCATATTTATTACTAAAAGAATATTTTAATCGCTTTTTCACGTTCCCACAGAAAATCATGACGGCATCTCCTTGGCGCCAGACTTTTCCCTAAAACGCTTACGTAATTTATTAAAAATAGCCAATATTCCCTTCACTTTGATCACGTGTCTGTATGTTAAATCCCTACCTGTGGAAATGCAGGGATTTTCTGTTCGCTTTTTTACTTGAAACTTCAACTGAGATACACGTATGTCTGCCACTCTCCCATAATAAATGAAAAATACTTAATAATTCGGCCTGTTTTTTATTTAACGACTGCAACAAAGAAATCATTTATATATATATATATATAGTTAAATATTTTACAAACAATTAAAACTCAAATAACATTTTCAGTATATACACCTATTAAACCAATAATTAAAATTAAACATAAAATAATGTTGCCTAATTAATAACCATGCAATGAAATAAGTAATTACTGACTATACACTTTTATTTATGTAGATATTCGAATTAATGATTTAAAGACATTTTATGTAAGAAAAATAGAAGCATATCGTTTCTTATAAGCTTCGGTGAAGTAAAACTCTATGTTTATTAGAAATTTCATTTTTTTGTAATTTTGTAAGAATCCTTCTATTTGTTAAAAATAATTGAGATAAATAAATATAATACGAGCTACGATTACAGTCAAATATTCGAGACGAGAAACCAATTCAAAAACGTCATGCTTCCTTTAAACAATTACACGGCGACGCTTGAAAGCAAAAAAAATAATAATTCAATTTTTAGACGGCCATTGAGAAACTAGCGTATTAATATTAAACAAAATCACCTTATCCATTCTGAAGTGATGGTGTAACAAAGATACATAACTACATACATTGCTAGATTTTTTTTTCCTGACTTTGTAAGGAGATTGACTTTTATGGTGTTTCTGTGGTAATTTATTTATAAATATGTGTGGAAAGTTTAAACTCTGTAAATGAAGGATAAGATTTTTTTTAAAATTTCAATAATATATTGTTAAAAACCTTATCATTAAAATGTTTTATGTATTTTCTTGTTCCTGTAGTAAATGCGATATATACCTTTGAAATATCCCGAAAAATATGCAAATATGTAAAATCGAATTATTTTAAAATTTCTGGTTCATTAATACCTCAATAATTAAATATTTTGCCGAAAAATTTCCCGAACGGATTATTGAGTTAGAAATTAATACAATACAATAGTAATAATAATGAAATATTTTGCCGAAAAATTTCCCTTACGGATTATTGAGTTAGAAATTAATACTATACAATTGTATTAATAATTAAATATTTTGGCGAAAAATTCCCTGAACGGACTATTGAGTTAGAAATTAATACAATACAATTGTAATAATAATGAAATATTTTGCCGAAAAATTTCCCGTACGGATTATTGAGTTAGAAATTAATACTATACAATTGTATTAATAATGAAATATTTTGCCGAAAAATTTCCCAAACGGATTATTGAGTTAGAAATTAATACGATACAATTGTAATAATAATGAAATATTTTGCCGAAAAATTCCCCGAACGGATTATTGAGTTAGAAATTAATTGAACACAATTGAATAATTTTCACTTTAAAGGCAATGGTTTCCTTAAATCAATTAAGTTATTCAATCAACATCTCATTGAAATGTTTTGAGGCTAAATTCTATTTTTTATGTTTTGAATTCATTTTAAAGCTCAAAACGGCAATAGTATTATTCCTATAAGGAATCTACCTAATTTATTCTCTTAGTAAAAAAATTAAAACCGTTTCACAAAAATTTTATGTAATTTCATTCCTACTATTTATTCCCATTGTATTTGATACAACAAATATTTGTGTCACTAGAAGCTATTTCCAGTCATTTCAGTAATTGTATTTTCATTAGCTAATAAAATTGTCACAATAAGTCTGACACATAAACATACCACACGCATAGAGGTTTTCACGACAAGCGTAGCTTTCAATTTATATTGATCGCAAAATCCTTCTATTATCCCGTATATAAAATTGATGGTGTATCTAATTTCTTTTTGGAAAATAGCTTGAAGCAGATAAGACAACATTTCAAATTCTATTGATTTTCCATTTAATCTTGCCTGAAAGAAATCTATCTTTCCTTCTCCCTTCCACATTTTATTTAAAACAATAATCAATATAATCATTTGGTGGATTTTTCTGAAATTGCAACGTCGTATTTAGATTTATTATTTTTTATCGAATAAAAAATACTTCAAGTCTTATAGGATTTGCTGTTACAAAGTTTGTGTTCTGAATTTAATGAAATGGTAATTTCTTCAAAGTAAGAAAGATTAAAAAGAGGTTAACTCTTTAACTTGATGTAGAAGCTTTTTCGAATTTCTCTGACTCCTTTTATTGTTGTGTATAATTTCTGCAACAGTAAGAACACTAGATATTATAAAACTTTCGATTATTTTCCAGTTTAAAAAATATTTATTTTTCCAAAGGACAACAAATACAGTCAAAGAAGTCTCGTAAGGAAAGGTTGTGTGCAAAAATATTTACTATGCATGCTGTTGCAGAAATACTAGAGTTCCAGTGTGATGTAGAAGTCTGGAGGGAGCATCATGCGTGTATATATATATCCTCTTAAATTTAGAAGCGTTACTAATGGCTGCAATACTTATATCACAAAATCTGGAAAACTGTTGCAAAAATACATACAGACAGTGATAGAGAATTTAAATCAGCAAAAAGATACAATTGTAGTAAATAATAGTGTAGAAATATTAAATGTGATTAAAGATGTAGAAATATCTAGTGTATACACATATGACTTCCAAGATTTATTTAATAGTATAGAGATTGAAGATTTGATTAATACATTAGTAAATATACATAAAGATTTTGATCTTAAAAAAGATATTAGCATTAATAATTTTAAAAATCTTATTAATCTTGTTCTAAAAGAAAACTATATCGTTTTTTGATAATAGGATTTTCCATCAAATTAAAGGATTACCTCAAGGAGTTCCAGCTAGGAATAGTTTAGCAAATATTTACCTACATTACTAAGAGAAAGACTTTACTAATTATAGACACAGTATATTTTTCCGTTATATAGATGATTTGATATTATTCAATAAAGAAATAGACCTTAAGCCACATATTAATTTCCATCCTGATTATTTAAAACTTATAAAAACAAATGACAATGAATAAGCTGCAAAATTTCTAGATCTAGATATAAAAATTATAGATAATAAAATAGTAACAGATATATTTGATAAAAGAAATGCATTTAATTTTCAAATTAATAAATTTCCTTATTGGGATAGTAATCTTAGCATTTCTGTCTTCAAGAATTTAGTGAAAAATTATATAATTAGAAATAATAATTTAGTAACAGACAATGATAATAGAATTAAGAACATAAAAATGTTTTATTGTTATGCAATGGTTTATGGAATACCTAATAGTTTTTTTAAAAGTTTATATAGATAAGAAATATTTAGGTCATTTAGAATAATGCATTCTTATTTGTATTTCATGGAATTTTCTTTGCTGGTAGGTTTGTGTTTATTCATATTTTACATGTAATGAGTAATTTTTTTCTAATTTGGTTCTTGTTTTACTGGTTTCAAATTTATTACATAGATGGCGCCACGATTTTCAATTTGAAATATTCCTTATAATAGACAGTTATCCCAATTCTCAAATATTTTCTAGATAACTAAGTGTATTACATTTATTAACTGGTTTTGAGATTTTTAATTATTCTTACTAATTCTTTAATTTCATAATTAATTATTTCATTTGGCCAATTTTGTAGTTTCATAGTTGGAAATCTTGTTGTGGCAATATGTGATGTCTGGATAAGTGGCGGTATTTATTAAAATGTTGATTTCTGGTAAGGATAGGTAGAGACACTGATTATTTAAAGCTTAATGAATAAGTATGGATATTTTATTGAAAGTTGTACTTATTGTTTTTAATGCAATATATTGTTGTTTTACATATTTTCATCTTGATTTTTAGTCCTTTCCATATAGTTATGTTTTCTAGTTAGGGTTAGTGTATGATTTTTCTTCCTAAATTCTTTCATTTATGGTAAATTACCCTGTCTGTTTTTTCAACAACTATAGTAACAGGGATGGTTTGTACAGCAAAATTAATTTAGCCTGGCTTAAGCTTGTCCACAGCCAGGCTGCTATATTAATTGTTGAAAACTTCATATTAGTATAGGCAAATTAAGGTTGGAGACGGAAATAATTATTATAAAGCTAATTCCTTCTGAAATAGATTCTTTAGGTCTCCCTGTACTTCCCCAGGAAAATCCCAAGAAATCCTACTTGGGCAACACCCTTAAATTTTGAGTAAATGTCCGCCATTTTGGATTTTCCCCAAAAAGCCATAACTCAGCAATGGACAATCATAGATAGGTGTTGTTGATGTCAAACGTTTCTTTTTTGGAAGTAGAACTCATTTCTGCAATAAAAAGTCTAAAATAAAGAGTTGATATAATTTTGTTAACATAAAACAAATTTAATAACGTACAAAACAGCATTTTTCACAAAAAATAATTTGTTTGAAAACATACAACTTGATGGAACTCGTTTAAAAATCAAAATATTCACGCATAAATAAACAGGTAGTGTTCAATGTCGTTCATTAAAATCGTCTTCGTCCCACGCGAAGAGCAACGTCGTCTAATAAAGAATGAAGGTAAGGTGCTCATTCATACTGTAGAAGCCTTCAAGGTCGTCCGCACTTCTTAAAACACACGCGATGTGGTGGAACAGTTGGTTAGGGTTAAAAACTACAGGATCTGTATCAATTAATTTAGTATTCTCCATAGAAGCCAGTGTGAACACTTGCAATTTCCTCTCCAAAGACACGTCCGAATCTTTTTCCTTTGGCAGCATTGTCGCCTAGCTCCTCTGCTGAGTCACAATTAACTCTATCATTGGAGACATTTCCTGAAGACAGGGAAATGAGCTCTTCGGATTGGTTGAAGGGCGAATGATACTTCAGACAAAATATTTACCTGGCCATCTTACCATTTTATTAGCCTGGCACATGGATTCTCCGTCTAGTGAAAATGAAAAAGGATGATTTAGAAGTGTAACAATTAATCAAGGCGCAAGGAAAAGTTAAAATTTTTGATTAAACATCTTCATCGTTAACAATTTTTGTTAAACATTACCTTATCCTTACCACCTTATCCTTAATAATAAGTGTGAAATTTAATCATGAGATAAATTTTTAATTAATAATTTTGTGAATTCTTATGTTTCTTCCCTTCTTTATGTTTTCAGTAATCTTGTTTATACATGACTGGTAGAGTAGTTTTAACAGATGATTGTTTTAATACTTTTGTTTTTGTAAGAAAAATATCGCCAAATTAACAGTATTGTTTACAGTATGTTAGCACTATTACCTTGGACAGCTCATCAGTATCGTCCTCCTGAGAAACGATATCCATAGCTTTAATGAAAGTCGGCTGAACAAATGTCATAATACACGTTTGTTGGCGCTTCCTGCATTCTTTATCAGAGAAACAAAGACAGGTATTAACTGATGTGGGGTTAGAAGGTTGAAGATTGACGAAGGGCAAGGGTATCACTCCTGATTTTTCGTATCATCTTTTTCCTGCGACATTCTTCATGAAACCACTCCATCCTGTATGAGGTTCTTCAGGTGACTTGGGACCCGCCGTCCATATCCAGTGGTATATGGCTCCGAGTTTGGCATCCATCGGTCGAAATTTCAGGGAGAGGACGCCTTCCATTACAAGGCGATTCAATCCATGGTTCTTGGCCAGACCTGAGTAACGATTCGGATGAATCCAAACTTTCCAACAATATTTGCCGTTAGTATAATCCTTTGTCGTGGAATCAGGGGTGGTGCCAGAGTGGAGAACGGGGGGCCAGGCCCCCACGTCGGGGAAAATTTTTGTATTGGGTATTCAACTGTAGTTGACAAATAATAATCTAGCGATAATTTGAGATCAATTTCATTCCACTCGTCGCCCCATACAGCAGGTCGTGCCCCCTGTCGGGAAGACCGTGCCCCTTTGTCGGGAAAATCACCCCCTTTCTGGCAAATGCCAATCCACGGTGGAATACAAGAACATGTCTGAACACCTGAAACATGCGTAACACACTACACTCCTCCCATCACATGAAAAGTTCCATGTCCATCCACAGTTCGAGTGTTGTGATCTGCATTGTCGAAGACAAATTGAACAAATCAATTGTCCTGAACTTCACTTAAAGTGTTCATTGTCATGGAAGTTTCATACTTACAGATCTCGCTGTAGAAAATAGAGGTTTCTAATATCTGCATTTATAATCTTTTTTTCATCAACGGCATCTTTTTTTTTGGTCGGCGTACCAATTGTCCGTTAAAAACTTCTAGGCAACTGGCCTAAAAGAAACAACAGTCCCGAAATATTTCGTGCTGGCTGAAATAAGAATGGCATTGGCGTAGCGCCTTGATAAAAGCTCACGCAAACGCTTTTCACTGTACAACTTGTCACTCCCAGTACTGAAATGTAAGAGCATCTCCTTAAGGTTCGACAGCAGTTACTGGCAGCGAATGTGCAGGAGAGTCCTGCTTCAATCGGAATATTCCGGAATCCGAGGATGAACGCGATACCGAGGAGCATGTCCAAGTCAAACGTACAGCGCTTCAACCGGAGAGAATTATTCACATTGAAGACGATTTTAATGAACGATATTGAACACTACTTGTTTATTTATGCGTGAATATTTTGATCTTAAAATTATTTTCATCAAATCTTATTTTTTAAAACAAAATAATTTTTGTGAAAAAATGCTGTTTTTTGTATGTTTTAAACATTTTTATGTTAATAAAATTATATAAACTCTCTATTTCAGACTTTTTATTGCAGTAATGAGTTCTACTTGCAAAACAGAAACAATTGATACCAACATGATTGTCCATTGCTGAGTTATGGCGTTTTGGGAGAAATCCAAGATGGCGGACGTTTACTCAAAATTTAGGGTGTTGCCCAAGGATGATAATTGGGATTTTTCTGGGGAAGTAATAGAGGGACGTAAGGAACCTATTTCAGAAAGAATTAGCTTTATAATAATTATTTCCGTCTCGAACCAAATTTAGATCTAATTTGCCTTTACTATATATGGATTGCCTTTTTTCAATACTTTTAATAACAACAGATTTTTTTACATGTTGACATAAATATTTAAATTTAATTTTTGTTCATGGTATCTATAGTATATTCAATTCTTTAGATTTTGTTTGAGATTTGGTTGTATTGTTTAAATTTTGAATTTTTAGTATAGGATTGGCTTCATGATATGTCTTGTTTACTTTGTTTATGTAAGATCATATATAACAAGTTATATATATATATATATATATATATATATATATATATATGTAACGAATTGTTTTCAGGTTTCAGTATTATATTTGAAATAGTGAGCTAAAACGGCTTTACTAGTGTTTTGATGTATTTTTCTCGAGGCACAGACTGCACGTAATATAAATGTTTGTGATTGTTTCTTCTAAAAGCCTTGAAAGTTAGTTCTTCAAATTGCCTGTACGATATAACAACTTCTTTTTTTTAATAGCTAATAAATTTATTTTTGATATAAAATTTGACTATTTCCGTGTCTGATGTTACAATACATATAATTTCTGCCTCTGAATATTTTGAGATGAACTTTAAAAAGAAATAAAAGTAAAAACTTTCACTACAAATATGTTCAAAATCGTGCCTGAGAAAAAATATAGCTGGAATTTTTTTTATGTGAATTCAACATAACTCTAAATACCGTTTAACAAAGTGAAAGGCAAATTCTGTCTGTTTTTTTCTATTCTAAACGGAGAAAAAATATAGCTGGATTTTTTTTTAATGTAAATTCAACATAACTCTAAATAACGTTTAATAAAATGAAAGTCAAATGCTGTCTGTTTTTCTAATCTAAACGGCGATCTATAATAAAAAAACAGAGATTTCTGTAACGCAGGGCGGAGTTAGAAACATTCCCGCCCATTTGGTCTGCGTCATTATCAAATCATAATTCAAGTTTTGGCGTCAAACAACTCAGACAGGATTTTTTGGACAAAATTAAGTGAAGGGAGGAGCGAACCCGCAACGTCGGGTTTGAAGTGCAGTGCCTTGACAACTACGCTGTGGATCCTTACAACCGTTGCCGTTTTTTATGTATAAATTGACGGATATATTGGAGTTAGTTATGGGATCGTAAATTGCACTTCATCTAACTGTTACTTATTCATGCTGGATTGTGGTAAATGTCAATAAGTCGAGTTCAGCAGTTTCAATTATTTTTTTATTTATGCTGATGTTATGTTATGTTATCGCGATGCCGGAATACCAGCCATGTTAAAGCTCTAATGAAAAATATCCACACAAGGAGTATTAATAAACGACAGCAGGTATTTCACAAAGAATGTTGTTTATAATGAAGTGTTTCTGTTGATAGAATTCTGGGACTTAATTGTTTAGTTTTAATGTTACTATATATTAAATTTAAAGTGTTTTACAAATACAGTGGAATCTCCCTATAACGAAATCGCTTGGTTGCAGTTGAAAAATTCGCTAAAGAGAAAATTTCGTTATACGGAGATTAGAGATTTTTTCAGTTATTTAAATAAATGTCACAAACCTTTTAGTATGTGCGATAAGTTCAAAAATATTTAATTATGACTTTCAATTAAAAAATAAAGTAATATTTATTATAAATTTGTTAAAATTATACTAATTTTTATTGTATAAATAAAATGCTCAAAAGTGAAGACAATTCACCAATTTAGAGAATAATATGTACTAGTACGGATAAACATAAATTGCATATTGTCACATCCATTTGCTATTTCCACCCCCCACTCCACCCCGATTCTTGGAATCTTGACCTGTAGAAATGTTGCTCCGTCTGTAGAAACCCAGGTCCCCACAACTGCATTACATAGCATTCTATTGTTACGTGTTATCGTTGGAATGAACAATGCGAGAGGTTCCAGAGACACGCACCTGTGAGCGCTTTGTTTGCACAGAAATTAGCAACTTTCTTCAAAAATGACAAAAATCGAAAAGATAAAGATCTGAAAAAATTCTTATAGGGAGATAACCACTTCGTTATTTGGAGAATATTTTGAATGTTATTTAACATTCCGATTAAAATTTTCGTTATAGGGAGAAATTCTCTGTAGGGAGACTACTGAAATAATTTTTTTTAATTTCTTAAGCACTCTGCCAATGTACATGAGATTTTCTACTACAACTTTCGTAGTAACTCTGTGACAAACATATCTGAGATATTATTGGCAGGATAACAGCCCGTCTAGACAGACATAGTAATGAAAGAAATGCACATTTCAAAATAATTCTAACAGCGCATGGGAAATAAATATTTACATTTCAAACTCATTTCCTTTATATTTTTCATTACATATAAGTTAGCTTTATTGCTTTTGAAGAAATTTCAGTTTTTTCTAAATCAATTAAATCCTTTAGGGGATTAAATTCTTTATTTTGTGAAAATAAAAGAAAAATGGAGGATAAAATTAATGTACTTTAATTCTTACAAGAGTGTATTGATATCTGATTGGAAGATCGAATATTTAGCAAACAGTTGCTGATTCATTTGAAACCTACAGTGAAAAATGTTTCTAACAATTTTTTTATTTATAGTCAGAGTATATTCTTGGATTTCATTTTTGGCTCCTTCCCAGATAGCACGTACGTTTGCAGCAAGTTTGATTTTTACTTGATATTATCTTGTAATGGCAAATTTGACGCGTCGATGTTGAAGCGAAACTAATGCAAATTAACCAGGCAGAATCGCCACCCTCGCTTGCAAAACAAGATTGCCACAAGTTTGCCATGACGAAAATAGACAACTAGCGCCACCCCTCCTTGCAATGCAAGTTTGCTGTGAAAGTGTCATGACAAGTTCACAGCACGATTGCAAAACAAGTTTGCTGCAACGATGATACACTAAGAGACACTAAAACAGAGAAAGATCTTTCTCTGTTTTAAAAAACATCCTATTTTTAATAGCATCTGCTAGACCGTCCTTCTTTTTATTAATTCAATAGATCAATAATTTGTGAGAAAACTAACTTTTTTATAAAAGAAATTTTGAAACATTTTCCATCTTTTTACTGGAACTCGCACTTTGAAGAAAACTTTATCGCCTTTTTCTAAATGTTGAAATTTTAACGTTTATAAACAAAATTAAACCTAAAAGCATCAATGTTTGTTGAAAAATAATAACTTATACATTTTGTTCCATTTGAAAGTAATTACTTTTGAACTCTAATTTCATTATTTATTCTACTAGCAAAACGTAGTTGTTAGCGAATAACGCTCTCTCTTTGACTTCAAATCATATTCTCAACTCAAAATTTTAAAAAATTAATGAAATCAATGAAAACAGTTTAAAATAAATCGATAAATGATGAACGATATTAGCACAATCTATCTTCTCCTCTCAGAGTTTATCTGGCCGAGTGGTTTAGCGCGTTAATAGGTCGCGAGTTCTAATCCGATGCTGTGTACGTACTCTGTTTCTGCTATAGTTTGTAACGAGTTTGACGTGGCAGGTTTCATACGTGGTGGCTTCGAAGCTGACGTTAACGTATTGCAAACTTGTTTCAAGCTTGCACTCTTGTCATGTGAAATTTGTTGCAGATTTACAGAGCTAGATTGCTGCAACTTTGCTGCAAACTAAAATTGCTATCTGGGTTTATATTGATCAGTATGAAGTACAACAAAGAAAAGTAGGTGTTTTTGTTTCTGATAACATACATTTATTTTAAACAAGATGATTATAGAAATAAGGAGTATGACAAAACGTTATACAACATATTGGTACATACTTCCCTGTATACAACATTCCTGGTTTTTCTCTTTGGTTAGAGAATGACTAGGCTGTCAGATGAACTGACTCTGAAGCACGCCACATATAACTGGTCAAGGGAGAAACAGTCGCTCCGCAAATCTTCTACAGCCACTCTCTTTTTGAGCCTTATTTGTGATCATAGCGTAGCACAGCTTCCCAGTAAATTGCAGATGCTTTCACTCAAAGTGGTATTCTGAAGGATTCAGAGGGATTCGGCGGCTGAAGCCGTTTTCTCCTTTATTGACGCCTGCGATAATCTTGACTTCGATTACGTGTTTCTATAGAATTTTCACTCGAAACCTGTTGCCAATGCATAATTTCGGAGAGTTTAGATTACTTAGCAACATGATTGAACCCTACACCTTCAGGTAGAGGACTTGAGGTGGAATCCCTGGTGGGGCAAGAGTATACAAGAACTCTACAGGATATTTTGCAGCAACTTCGACTTCCCCTATCGAGTCTACAGATTCGTATTTTATGAGCTCAGCCGGCTGTTTCAACAGTATAAAGTTTCTGAGGGATTTGGCAGCTTCATTTGCTGGAGTGAGAGTAACTCTTTCCTTTAGCTTTGAAGCGAAATCCCTATGATATGATTTGAGGAGCGACTGTTTCTCCCTTGACCAGTTATATGTGACGTGCTTCAGAGTCAGTTCATCTGACAGCCTGGTCATCTTCTCACCAAAGAGAAAAACCAGGAATGTTGTATACAGGGAGGCATGTAGCTATATGTTGTATAACTCTTTGTCATACATCTTATTTCTATGATCATCAATCCTACGCGCGGATAAATGCCGGAGGTATATTCTGTCAGTCAAGCTCATAAGATATTTCTCAACATCACAAAGGTTGCTTGGAATAGGTATCTCCGCATCCTCTTCCAAAATATTTCCGTCGTCAACATCAAGTAATAGGTAAAAAAACTCATCTGACCTCAGGTAAAGTTGAAGGTAAACACGCAAATTAACTCTTAAGGACAGGATTAGACGTTAGCCATAAAATAGATGACTTGATGCAGGGCTTAACTTCACTCATTCCATGAAGTGGTTATGAATTATACAGGTTACAAATTAGCTCTTAAGGACAGGATTAGGACGTTAGCCAGAAAATAGATGACTTGAAGCAGGGCTCAACTTCACTCATTCCATGAAGTGTCTATGAATTAGAATGACGAGCTAGCATTATCGGCATGACGCGGCATTATATTTCTGTCACGACCTTAAAATTCTTTTCGCGTAATAATATTATACTTCCCGCACTACAATTTTTATATTTCTAGCATTCGCATCTCAGCTTATCCAGCGTTATGCACATGTCCCACGTGGCGCAACAGACAAGGTCCATCTGAAGTCGCCAGCCAAAAGAACTGTAATTGTGTCTATAATTTGTTTGTGGGCTCTAATATCCTGAAGTGTCTTGTTTACAGCCTTAATACATGGAATTACCAGGAAAACTGATGAATGATTTATCACATTGAACGGTTATAATTCATAATAACAGATTAATTGCATTAACCATAATGTATATATAGATTAAATTTTCAATTTGGTTACATTAATTCTATCTCCACATCGATTTTGCTTTGACGACCATGAGGTAGATAATCAAATCATTCCCTACATTTAAGTGCATTAACAAAATCGTGTTTCAAAAATTTCTTTATTTGAATTATTATGTAATATTTCGGTCGGTTATTTATCCCATAGTTTCAAAAAAATCAGCTCTTGGGTCTTTCCGATTCCCGAGAAATATTTTTGAGAATATGTGAGCTTATATTATATTGGAATATAATGTAAGGATATATAATTTTTTATATTCTATGAAACTATTCGCCAAGAAAACCGATACCATCTTTTTCATTTAAATTCATACATGAACAGAATGACAGGTCTAGTAGGAATTTTAGTTTCCTATGCAACTAATGTGATATGTTAAAAATGTTCATGCATATTTGCTGAAAAATCAATTACGGAAATCGATTTTTTTGTTTCAGAAGCTCTGACAAGATATGTCAGCAAAAATATGACAAACTACTTTGGAAATTTATTTCCTAGAGCAAAATTATTCAACCCGTTAACATGAAATATAAATACAATAAAAATATTTTATTGGAATGTTCTTCGTACGTAAGGGTTGTTTTCCTTTGCATATCAAAACGCAAAGAAACTGATGCATAATAGGAACCTAACCAAATAAAACGAAGAATTTTCATATATTGTATAAGAAAATTAAAAATTTAGCTAATTTTCAGAAGTTATTCACGAAATTAAACCCTACAGAAATATATTTCAAATAGATGATGAGAATAGGTAAGTGTGTGCAATAAATACATAATTATATGGATGTCTAACATATCAACTTACAGGATGATTATAATTAAAGTTGCAGTTTCAAAAGGTTGTGAGCGAAGACCCACTGGTCAGAATGACCTGATATTTCATCTGAGTATACGTGAAGCAATGGGAATATGTTCTGAAAAGGAAAAAAAGTTCAATTGACCGATAGATGGTGTTGTACTCGTGATAAGATGCTGAAAAACGATTGCTTTAAAAGATATGCTAATTTTAAGATGCTTATTAAAAGACGTGGCATGTTGTTGTGGCACTCTTTGTTCAAAACCCATCCATCACGGCAAGGTGGTACGACAGCCGATAGGGAAAAAAAAAATCGGTTTTTAATTGTCCCTAGGCCAAAAACCGTAGAAAAAGAAAAAAACTTATGAAACCATCAAAAAAAGGAAGTCGGCTTCTACTTGCTTAAGAAATGCTCAATATGCCGTCCACCGTTTTCTCCTATGACCTGAAAGCGCAAAACAGCATGTTCCACAGCAGATCGGAGTGTTTCAGTGATGATATTGTGAATGTGTCGCATAATGCGGTTTTGCAACTCAGCTAAGTTAGCAATCTGACCTCCGTACACAGCATCTTTTAGGTAATCCCACGCCCAGAAGTCGCAAGGGTTCAGGTCAGGTGATCATTGCGGTCAGGCTGTTGGGAAATGGCGACTGATAATTCTGGTATATCCAAAGCGCAAATTCAACAGCTGCTTCACTGGTGTGGCAGTTTGCGGAGGAGCGCCATCTTGCATAAAAATTGTGCTATCCACACGTCCGCGCTGTCGAAGTGCTGGAATGAGCTGGTTTCGCAAAAGAGATTCATAACGTGTCCCATTGACTGTAGAGGTTATAGGACCCGAAGGACAAATCTACTTGGAAAAAGAAAGGGTCAACGATAAATGCTGACGTAAACCCGTACCACACAGTGGCCTTTTGAGAATGAAGAGTCAATGGTCGCATTTGGAACGGATTCTCTCTTGCCCATATTCAGCGATTTTTAGTATTGACAGAACCTTGGAGATGGAAATGAGCTTCGTCTGTCCACAAAATGTTTCATGGCTATGCATTGTCCATTTCCATTCGAGCACGAAATTGCAAGGCGAAAGCTTCCCGTTTTGGCTTGTCAGCAGGAACCAACTCCTGAACATGCGTAATTTTGAATGGATAGCATTGTCGGATGTTTCTTAAAATTTTACGAAACGTGCTGGCAGGCATGTCTAAAGTTCGGGAAATTCCCCATACACTGCACGTTAACAAAGCACTACTTGACATTTCCTGCAATGTTGTAGCCACATCCTCCACTGACGTCGAAGCAATTGCTTTCCTCCGTCTGCCACATTTCACATCAAATGAACCCGACTCTTCGAATTTTTCAATCATCTTCTTCAAACCCAATGCAGTCATCGGAGCAGAGCCGCTTCTTAAACCCTTTAATGTCCGGAATTTCTTCAATGCAATTGCCGCACAATCACCGTGACTACCTTCTCAGACTAAGAATAACAGGAACTGCATGTTCCCGCCTTTTTATCACAAGTGCGCATGTCTCGTTTTTTAATTAGCATCTTAAAATTAGCATATCTTTTATAGCAAGCGTTTTTCAGCATCCTATCACGAGCACAGCGTCATCTATCGGTCAACTTTTGAACTATTTTTTTCTTTCGCAGAACAAATTCCCATTGCTTCACGTATACTCAGATGAAATATCAGGTCATTCTGACCAGTGGTTTCTTTTAAACAGCCTTTTCAAAGTGCAACTTTAATTATAATCATCATGTATATTAATTGTCTAAATCTTAATCTGAGTGCAAATTCTCAGTTTTGAATTAATGTAGATATAGAATTGTTAAATCCTATATATTTATTTCCATGAAGAACTTCAAGATTTATACATTGCTAACTATTCGTCGTATTATACGCCAGGATATATTTTTAAATTTCCATAATATTTGAAATTCTATTCTCAAAAAAGTCATATATCATTAGATATAAATATGAATTCAATATTCAATGTGCAAAGTTTATAACAAAAATTTCAAATTCGATGTAATGTAATTTGCCATGATCAAAATATTCATTAACTCTGCAACAATGATGGAATCATTCGAATAACATTATATTTAAAGTAAAATTGAAATTCAATTCTGGTAAAGAGACGATTACTGATAAGCTTATGAATTTATCTCACAGCAGATTGCGCATTCATAGCTCAAACCGTTTGATGCAGATTGCAAAAATCGTTATAATTCAGAATCTTTGTGACGTGATTCCCCATTTCTCAAAGTAATTGTCAATGTTACAGTGAAAACCCGAATTAACTAGGGAAAGCGTTTTCCAACTGAGAGCAGTAGGGAAAACCTTATATAACAGGGGAAAACGCGTTCCAATTAATAGCGCTAGGGAAAACCCGAATCAACTAGGAAAAACGCGTTCCAACAAACAGCGCTAGGGAAAACCTGTTTTATTCGGGTTTTGCCTGCTTTGTTAGATAATATTATTTGTATCTATCCAAAATTATTGTATTATTTCAACAATATGTTATATAACAAGTTCTAATTTAAATCTAACCATTTTTAGTAAAAAAGTGTTTGAGGAAAGAACCTATCACTGAAGAAAAAAATATTTTTTTTAAAAAATCCAATTTTTAGCGCAAAGAGCATTAACATTTTCTTTACTCGTCGTAAATAAATCAAGCAGCACAAGCACATTCCTGCAAGAATTAAATTAGACGACTGCACTTGCTTTGAAAATTTCACAACCAACAAATCCAGATTCAAGTGGTTTTAACTGCACAAAACCGGTTTAAACCGGGAATAACAAGGGAAAACGGGTTTTCCCTAGTGCTCTCAGTTAGAACGCGTTTTCCCTACTTAAATCGGGTTTTCCCTAGTGCTCTCAGTTAGAACGCGTTTTCCCTAGTTAATTCGGGTTTTGTCTGATTTCGGGTTTTCGCTGTAACATCAACACTTCAACCTTTTGCACCGC
>BGPR01008652.1:17229-40433 GCA_013235015.1 Araneus ventricosus | reverse complement strand
CCTTGCTCGTTTGTTCTCCGCTTTAACAACAAACTATTTAAAATTTACAGTTTCTAATTCCATTTTCGAAAAGTTCAGAATGGCAAAGGACACGTGCTGCATCGTTCAGAAAAATGTTTAAGTAGCTTCCATTTTGGGAATTATCTCCTTCCTTTAACAGATGAGGCGTGAGCCGATCAAATAAATGCTTTTGAGGTTCCGCCTCAACACCCGCCTCCTTGTATGAAGTTGAGTAGTGATCTTAGTGTTAAAATAACACCTCTAACTTCTGGAAGGAATTTTATATAAGACCACATCATCGCAAGTGTTCTCCAGCCTATTGTATGAGGAACAAAATTTAAAAAAGGTATAGTACTTCCATTGTCAAAGAAAATTTCTCCGCTTGAACTTAATCTTGGTAGGTAAGAAAATAATTGTTTTGAAACCAATTTATCTATTTTTATAGGCTTTGGTAGGATAGATAATTTTTCTTGATATTAAAAGAATCATTTTGAGGAAAAGTGTTTATAGACTATTTTTCATTTTTTTTAGCATTGATAATTCTTCTTCGTCTTTATCAAAGACTTAACTAAATTTTTTTCAATCTAATTATTATGCATAAACATGATGTATAGTTTAAAGGTAAATTTAGTAAATCCATGATTGAAGTTTCACGAGATCCCGAAAGTGTAGTGAAAATGACATCTTACTAACTTCAGATAGAATTTAATACAAACACAGATCGTTCTGCTTGGCTATTTCAGCCTTTGGTATGAGGAAAACAACACTTAGAAGTTTTGTACTTCTGTTAAAAAGTTTCCTCACGTGATTTAACATCGAATGAATAACTTGTTTTGAAACCTATTATTGTCTTTCATCAAGGTTTTGCAAGATCCCAAAGTTTTGTTGGTATAAAAAAAGAATGTTTTTGAAATAAATTAGAGCTATAGATAATTTTTTTCAGTAATAATTATTTAGGAAATAAATTGTAACTTTAATTCAACTGCTTTGTTTGATATCATGCAAACATATTTTCAAACTGATTCTTTGAACACAAGAGCTTACAAAAAGCATTTTAGAACATTTCCATTATTTCTCATTTACCCTGGTAAATAGGGATTACTGAAGGGAAATGTATTAAATGTCAAAGTAATTTGAATTATTCATTTCAACATACAGTACGTTATTCAAGAATAGTAAATTCAGCAGGTAATTCAGAGTACCATTGTTTTAAATATCCCATCAGATACCATTTCTTGTGACCAGCTTTTCATATTGGGATAAAAAATTCATATCTCCTTTTAGTGAAATAAATTATTTTCATTAGCATAGATGTTTTAAGTATGACGCCACGCTGAATAATATGTTGCAAAAATCTGAAAAGAGTTCGACATTATCTGATTGCGTTTTCCTTTAAACTCTAAGAGTTATTACAAATTACTACAGAAAATATCGCTTGAAACAATTACCTAATTTAGCTTTGTAAAGTACAAGATTAACTTGATTCTAAGCCAATACATTTTTGTATTAATTAAAATTTTTTATTTCAATCCTGTTAGGAAAATGTAAATTCCTACAAGTTCAAAATGCATCCATTTTTTTTATGATATTATATTTGTACACAGAATTTTATTTTACATTTCTAGAGAAACAATTAAAAGCTATAGAGAGAAAACACGGTCGTGCAAATTTGGAAATATTAATCGGGAAATCGAATCCTTTCGAATCAGAACTTCTGGCTATCAAACTCGATATCCAAGAAATTTTTAAAAAATAGTTCGCAAATAACGACAATTTATGTTTCTGTTTTCAGAACATTTATTGGTGAAAAATTATTTTAGCATTTCATTATTTAGACAAAAGCTATTTCATTCAATTTTAGCCACCAAAAGCCAGTTCATTCAATTTTAGTCACAAAAGATTTATATCAATTTAGCCACCAAAAGCCATTTCATTCAATTTTAGTCACCAAAAGCATTTCATTCAATTTTAGCAAAAGCCATTTCATTCAATTTTTATATATCAAGATTTAAAAAAAAATGTCTAGTTTCCTCATTGATCTTTTTATTCCCTAGAAAGATTTGTTATACATGAATATTTAAATTCAATCAAAATCTAGTCATAATTTTTCCGAAGCTTTATATTTTTTGCTGGAAATTTAATTCTAAACGTAGAAATATTGAACGCAGGCGAAACTAGTGATAAATAGAGCATTTTATTTCATAACACCACTCAGTAGAATTATCATTTCGTAATATTTACGGATGATATTCCAGAAAATGATTTCTATCGCACATCCATTTAAAGTTCGTTGAGAAGCAAGCTGAGTCATGGAAGAATTAAAATAAAATAGTTGGCGCTCCAGCGGAATTTTAACAACTTGCGGTAGTTTTAAGAAAACTCGAAAATTTCACTTCCTTCTTAATAAGAAGCTTCTCATAGTGTAGCTGATCATTAAGAATGTTAATGGAGCTTAAGTCCAAAGACCAATGCAAATTAAATTTCGAATAAAATGACTCAACTTTGATTAACTTGAAAATTAAGCGGGCTTAGTTAAAGAGGTTTGGAGTCTAGAATACTCTTAGTTATGTAAAACAGATCCGCAGTGATATTTTAGAATATGTGTTTCTAATAAATATATATATTTAATCGAGACAGATTAATAAAAATATTTATAATATAATTAATAAGGTGTTAATTTCCTACTATCTGAATGAGTGTGTAAATTGCTCGAGAAGAAACTAATTAGTGACTCTCAAC
Source organism: Araneus ventricosus (assembly GCA_013235015.1). NCBI lineage: Eukaryota > Metazoa > Arthropoda > Arachnida > Araneae > Araneidae > Araneus > Araneus ventricosus. Next base: position 37,694 of record BGPR01008652.1, on the reverse strand, counting down.
TATGCCAAATATTAATATTCACTCTAGTATGTGATTAATTCCTGGTTAGAAGAAATTCCCAAGATTAGGTGAAGAGTAATGACTCTTACATGTAAACCGTTTATCATAACCTACGACTTCATCTGCCCTACATTTGTTTGATATGTTTTAATCCATTTACAATTTGGATCCAAATCTTGGAATGCCAAATAATATTTACCTAGTAGGTGATTATTCGTAATAGAAGAGACGGCCCCATGATTAGCGACCGAGGGTACTCATTATAGATCTTTTTTTCATAACCAACGACTTCATCTCTCGACATTTATTTCGATCTCTTTTTAATTCCATACAATTTGGATCCAAATCTTGAATGCCAAATATTAATATTTACTCTAGTATGTATTATTCGTAATTAGAAGAGACTGCTCCATGATTAGTGACGAGGAGTACTCATATTTAGATCTTTTTTCATAACCGACGGTTTCATCCTCCCGACATTTATTTTCGATCTGTTTTTAATTGCATACAATTAGGATCCAATATATTATTACTTATGTAATTGGATAAATTAGTAAGCGCACCTGAAATATTGACAAACTTTGGTTAGAAGTCCTATTTTCATATATTTTGCCATTTTGTACCGTTTGTTTTATGTGATAAAACACAATTATTTTAAATCATTTAACTACAATGTGTTTTTCAGTCCGGAATTGCTTCGAATCGGTCTTATAAACTGCTCACTTTGGTGAAGTTTAAATTTTGTATATTTGACTATCAAACCTCTAAATGTTTCGATGTAACATTAAAATTTACGTGACATCATTTCTTAAGACAAAAAAACCAAGTACTTTTTTTTCTTACAGGTTTTGCAAAAAACAATCAGGCAATAGCTGAGATACATTTAAATGAGTATCATCGAATTATTTTGTATTGGCATTGTCACAACACTGCCGGAGATATTTTAATTATGCTTGCTGTAATGATAAAAAATAATGAATGAAATCTGCAGAGTGGTGTGGATATTAATAATTGTTTACAGATTTTTAATGAATGAAGATGTAGTGAATCATTAATTAAACGAAATATTAACCTTCCGAGTTATTATAATGCAAATATTTTAATACATGAAAATGAAGAAACTTTGGACTACCGATTAAATTGAATACGCGGATTTTTAATTTGCCACAGAGGTTCAGCAAAAGAACTGAAGGATTTCAAAATGAATAGATATCAAACTATGGCAATTACTAAAATTTTCCCTACAGAAGACATTACGTGAGGTGTGAGTTGCAACAATGGCAGTCGTCGTAGCGGCATGCAAGTAGGGTGAGCAGTGCTAACAGCAAAACCTTGGAATACCTCTAATCACCCGAGGGATTTTTTCTTTCGAGCCCTTTAAAACCAGGAGTTTTTTGGTGGGAAGGACATGATGGACCTCGCCCAACCTGCTGACATTTATCACACCTCCATCCCAGCACAACCTTCCTGCTAAGCCGGAATGGGCTGCGGTGGGCAGGGATATGGACCCCTCCGCCATATCTGCTCAGAACCTCACCTCCCCTAAAAGAGCCAGCCGCCCCAGACCGGCCTTCGTCGCTGTTGAGGGAAATTTTTCAGACCGCCTCGCTCGGTATGAGAGGGCTCGGAGTGTTGGAGAGAATAAGTATGTGTTCAAAGGCCTTGGTATCTGATATAGATATACGCTGTTATTCATGAAACTGGGTTCTTGCATTGTAAATTCGTATTCCATTCAATCTGGTTGTACATTTATATGGTCTATCCTTTTCTTTTACTTAATTCCTAACAAAGAGCCTCTGTAGGTTCCCTCTGCATTCCCGACCCATGCTCTATTGCGAAAATGCCTTGTCTTCTCTATACCCGACTCCATGTTAAAGTTTGGCCTACGTTTTTCTAACACCCTTGAGGAGTGGAAACTCATGGAAGAATGGGGATACAGGTAGGGAAATCTATAACATCATGCCTCAGTTATCTCCATCCACTAACTGGATTAGACAGGGTGTTATCTTCTTCTCTCAACATGGCCCTTTCCTGCCTTCCTCAAAGGCCTCACCTGTCTGACAGCGATTAGTGCAGTTGTGGTGGTTAGGCACGGCACCTCACTACGCCAGAGCATATTTAACAGTTTCTGGCATACGATGAAGCCAGTTCCAAATCTTCGAAAAGGAATGGCTGAAAAAGAGTCGCCAATAAACCTCGTTTCCAGGCATAAAATTCGCAGTACTGTATCCAAATTCAAAACGAAAACAGAGATCTTTTCGTCTAGCCTTCAACTTTCAGCGAGAATGATCCAACAAGCTCCAATTACCGATCTTCCCCCTCCTTCAAAAAACAAGGTAAAACAGCATCTAGAAGAAGACCATAGTAGGAATAATAGTGTAAAGTGAAAATGTCTGTTGTGTACATAGTGTAAATATTTATTACTTTTTTTGTTTGTGCTTCTTTTCTTTCTTTTTTTTCTTAAATAAAATTCCCGTGTTCTTGCCCATCAAAACCGTTCAGTGACCGGTTGGTCGCTGGTAACGAGAGGGGTAAGAGACGGCGTTCTGTTCTGTACATGCTGATTGGGTGACCTGAGATAGGCACGCTAGCTTTCATCACAGTTATTTTATCCTATTGAAATTGAATCCTCCATAACATTGCTTCTAAATTTGACCTTTGAGATTTAATGTTAATTTTTGATTAAACAGATGGAAAAAATCAACACATGTAAGGCTTCACTATTATGATTATTGTTTATAATTTAACTATTTGTTGATTTATTCTAAAAGCACTCACCAAAACTATTTAAACAAAGAAAGAAATAAAGTAATTGTGCTGATATTTTTTTTTTCTTAAAAAAAACTTTATAGGGTTTTCATAAAGTTATTCCTTTCTGTAATAGTTCCTAAAGCTATAAATGTCCTAGCTTGAATACGGTAAAATTGTGATCAATAGATTTGTTAGAAGTTTGTTTAAACTGATCAATTGCTATTAGCACTTCCTCAACAGCTAAAATTAAGTCATTTCACTAATTGAATTTCATATTAATAATAAATGGCTTATGTTCCTGCCGACATAGCTCTCAAGATAAAAGAATTATTTCTTTTAATTAGGGAAAGGATAGTGACGAATAAGAAGTACTGATAGCGTTCTTTTAATGTACAAAATTTACCATGTTAGTACTACTACTTCTCTTATTTATATTATAAATATGGTTACCATTTTTCAAACACACAATGGATGCAGAGAGGCTAAATTATAAAAATATCGAAAGCAAATAACTTAATCATGGTGATGCATTTGTCGCTTTCTTAACCCAATATGCGCCGAAAACTCTATTACTTCACTTTTTCAAAAATAAATTACACTAATATTATAACAGAATGAAATAAATGAAAGAAATGCTATTTATATATTTTAATTAAACTGATTAATTACTTTAATTAAAATATTATCTTTTACAACTAGAATAATTTATTTTATTGGTTGCACAGGTAGCAGTCAAGCTCAGCGATTCAGATGCAAACCAATCAAAGATAAAATTGCACTGTTTAGTAAGATAAAAGAAAACAAACATAGCAGAAAAGGGAGAATGGCAGAAAATGATTTAGTTTCAGTTATATTTAACGTCCCGTTTGAAGCAAACACGAGGGCTATTTGGGACGTTTGAACCACGGTCAGATGATCGGAAGACTACTGAGGCCGGTAGAATTAGAGAACCTTCTACCTGTGAACTGGGCAGGAAATCAGCCAACGGTATCTTGGTTTGAGGGCAGACGTCACGTTTCAGCTCTCTTGCGTAGCGTACGAAGTATAACAAAAAGAGTCATCCTATCTTTTCTCTAGTTTTCCTACAGTTGAGCACAGAAAACATTCTTCACGTAGGTTGAATATTTTTTAAGCCAAAGGGCTATTTTTTAGGTGTAGTCTACAACTTGAAAGAAACCTAAACGCAATTCCAAGTCACCATTCAATGGCTTGTTTTGTTATACTCCATATGCAGGCAAAGAACGGCGTCACCGGCTCTCGGCGAAGTGACCAATCATATTGTTCGATGTTCCTCCTCAGTTCTATCAGTGGTTTGTACAAGTGAGCGAGACGCACCTCTCTCAAACTCCACGCCACACCAGCGGGAGGACGTTTGGCAACTACGCATGATTTATGATTTACGTCGCAAAGGCCCCATACACGGCGGATTTCTGGGAATACGGGTCTCGCCTGAATCACGCCCCATAGCAGACCCTTACCACTGACCACCACGGCCTTCAGAAATGAGGTTAAAGTAAAAAGGTTTAAAAAGTGGAATTTGCTAAATCTGAAAAATTGAAAATTTATCCTGTAATTCCTGAGGCTAATAAAATATTTAGAAGCAATGTATATTGTTTTCTACTTTCTTTATATGTTATAGTTTTATCTAAAGTTAGGTTTCCCTTTAAATTCAAACTAATAAAAAAGTATATGTACTGCTTATTTATTCAGAATTGTAAAAATGAAGTCTATACGTGCCGACATTCCTTTGTTGATATCAATGATTTAAATGTTATTGTGACATATCTGTCAGTTTGTTTTAAATAACGCTCAATTGAAATTTATTTTTTCTAATTACCAAACTCTACATTCCTCTTCAGAAGTTTTAGCCGATTTAAAACCAAATTGAAAATGAAAACTGGAATTGGAATGGATATGTGCTGTCTCCAACTAAGGATAATGCAGGTTATTATGAGCTATGGAGTACATCTGATATCTTGTATTTTATTTTTTCAAAGTGAAAGAAAGCTAACTAATGTAGCTTATAGAACCTTGACAATGTTTTGAGTTTTAATGTCCTCGGGAAAATCTAATACTATAGGGCGTGAATTTTTCCAGGCTAAAAAAGTGCTACTAATTGGAAATTTCCAGCCTCCTGAAAGAGTAAAAGGACTTGTTTTAAGTTACATTATTAGCTACAAGATTTGAGTCGACAGTACTCCCAACATTCTGCCAATAAACCATCATATTTTCGATGGTAATGATAATAATAATTCACTGATCTTCATGAATGATTCAATACTATTATAGTCTATAGAAATATGAATATATTAAACAAACAAATTAAATTAAAAAAAGAAAGAAAAGTCATAGATAATAAGACAGCAGATTAATGACATAAACGATGATCAATACATCTTTAAGCGCACAAACGTACACCAAGCACCTCAAGGATCACCGTCTAAGCAAAGATTCATTTCTTCCTTATTGACACATTTTTTACTTTCCTACCGAATTTATGTGTTTTAAATATTATCGTTTTAAACTTCTGTTGATGCTACGATCCTTGGGCTGCTGCGTGTGTCGCTTAAAGATGTATTGTTACTGCTTTAGTGTCTTTAGATCTGCTGCTTTATTACCTATACTTTCTTCTTTTATTTATATTTAATTTTTTTTAATTATATCGTTATTTTATCTGTGATTATATTATAAATAGCTGCATTTATCGCCTGTATATATATAACAATGCAATTTTTATTATGTTTTCATTAATTAATTTAATCATTTTAATTTATATTTAAATTTATTTTCAATTTAAGTTACTTAATGTCAATAATTGTTATATATGTTACGAAATTCTAGAAAAATGCTTAAACATTTACATTTTTTTAAGTTGCTACTTTTCTCATATAGTTTCTGATATTCTCCAAGTTTCCATTATTATTACTGTATTTATTTCCAAAAAAAAGTCTATACCTCAAATTCGACTTACAATATATACCGAGATGTTATACATTGCAGCTACTTTTTTGTAAAGATGTTTCTTTATTTTAATTTAAAAATACAGTGAAATCCATAATGTATTATTTACTTCAAGAAACGAATTAAAGTTGTGATACCTTAATAATATTCAATTTATTACTAATATTTAAATTCGACTTTATCTTGTACTGTTTCTCAATATTGTTCTGTAAATAATATGCTGCTTTTACGTTCAAATGAACATTTTTGGAATGAAAACCCTTACATTATTTACAATCTTACTGTTAATTGGAAAATTATAAAGGATTGACATGATATAAGATTATAATGCCGTTAAATATTAATATTATTTTAAATCCGGTTCTTACTTTTCGGTTTGAATTCGAGTATTTTTTTGAAAAATAGTCAAATAATGACATTCTATGAGAATTAATTTCTAGATGTGAATAATATATCAAGAAAGAAAGAAACAGTTGAGATTGTATGAGTGATTTTAAACCTCTTGAGATTTATGTAGAAAACTGTAATATTTTTCTCTCGAAATTAAACATTAATTTCTGAAAGGATCTTATTCCGCTGTAAGCAGTAAGAAGTTAAAAGAAAAAATACATTATTTGTAAATGATGAATTTTGAAGCCGTTCATCCTTACAGAGTCATAAGTTTAATACGGAATTTATCCTCTGACTTAGTTGTAATCCATGAAAAAAATATTTCTTCCTGACCGAATTAATTAAAATAAACTGAATGGAACAATTATAATAATAATCCTAAAATAACGTGATTACATTTTGTGGTGAAATTGAAAGGTTAAAAATGGCATTAAAATTAAACAACCATAATTATATTTGTTAAATAAATTTTATCTTACAAATCAGCTAAGTATTTAATAAAATTTTTACAACAAGTATAGTACCATTATTAGTTGAGCCAGATGTAACGTGGTGTATTTTCAAACGAGCCCCAGAACAGTTATGCGTTTTTTGTTATTGTTTATTTAAATAATTAAAGTATTTCTAAGTCAATAATATTATTTGAAATTCATCCGCAAATGAAAGAAAGGACTACGTTCTTTCATTCGTTATCCTACGCATCGACGAAGAAGCACATTTATTAGGTTATTTATCTCCACAAATTTAAGGATCTCAAGAATGCTCTTAAGTTCTTGTGCGTTTTGAAATAATTTTCTTTTTTATTTTTATTAATATGAATATATTCAGCATTTATATTTAACATCAGAGGATGTTGTTATGCTATATGTATGTGCTCTTTGAGATTCCCAAATTTGTATAATAAATATTTTGTAAATTTCCTGTTTACGTCGTAAAAGCGCATATTTCTAGAATCAGACGAATTCTATATTTATGTCACATTAAATTAGGCTTATACGCGTAATTACATTTTTTTTTTACAGGAAATATGATAACAAGAGTGTATTATTTTTCTCCGAACATTTAAACAGTGTTGTTTGTGCATGCAACCCTAAAGGTACATCTAGAAAGCAATACGTAACTGAACGAAGCAACAGCCTCGCTCGGTATGAGAGGGCTCGGGAGTGTTGGAGTAGAATAAGTAAGTGCTCAAAGGCCTTGGTATCTGATATGATATACGCTGTTATTCATGAAACTTGGTTCTTGTGCTATTGTAAATTCGTATTCCATTCAATATGGGTTGTACATTTCATATGGTGTATCCTTTTCTTTTACTTAATTTTCCAACAAAGAGCCTCTGTAGGATTCCCTCTGCATTCCCGACCCATGCTCTATTGCGAAAATGCCTTGTCTCTCTATACCTGACCTACCGTTAAAGTTTGGCCACGTTTTTTCTAAACACCCTTTGAGGAGTGGAAAACTTCATGGAAGAATGGGGATGCAGGTAGGGAAATCTATAACATCATGCCCTCAGTTAATCTCCATCTCACTAACTGGATTAGACAGGATGTTATCTTCTTCTCTCAACATGGCCCTTTCCCTGCCTTCCTCAAAAGGCCTCACCTGTCTGACAGCGATTATTGCAGTTGTGGTGGAATTGGCACGGCACCTCACTATGCCAAGGAGCGTATTTACACAGTGTCTTGGCATGCGAGGAAGCCAGTGCCAAACTTCGAAAAGGAATGGCTGAAAAGAGTCGCCAATAACCTCGTATCCAGGCATAAAATTCGTAGTACTGTCAAATTCAAAAGCGAAAACAGAGATCTTTTCCGGCCTCCCTAGCCTTCAACTTTCCAGCGCGATGATCCAACAAATTACCGGACTTTCCCCCCTCCCTTAAAAAAACAAAGGTAAAACAACATCTAAAGAAAAGAAGACTATTAGGAACTAATAGTGTAAAAGTGAAAATGTCTGTGCTGTACATAGTGTATATATTTCCTTCTTTTTTGTTTATTTTGTTTTTCTTAAATAAAATTCCCGTGTCTTGCCCATCAAACCGTCCAGTGACCGGTCTGGTTACTGGTACGGGGGTAAGAGACGGCGTTCTGTTCTGTAGATGCTGATGGGTGACATGAGATAGGTACCTCAGCATTTCATCACAGTTATTTTATCTCTATTGAAATTGAATCACTCCATAACATTCTCTGAAATTTGAACTTTGAGATTTAATGTTAATTTTGATTAAACAGATGGAAAAAATCAACACATGCAGGCTTCGCTTATTATTAATAGTATTGCTTCTAATTAATTTAACTATTTGTTGATATATTCTAAAAGCACTTCACCAAAACTACTTTTAAACAAGAGAAAGAAATAAGTAATTGTGTGATATTTTATTTTTCTTAAAAAAAACTTATAGGGTTTTCATAAGTCTGTAATAGTTCCTAAAGCTATAATGTCCTAGCTTGAAATAGGTAAATAATTGTGATCAATAGATTTGCTTAAGTTTGTTTAAACTGACAATTAGCTGTTAAGCACTTCCTCAACAGCTAAAATTAAGTCATTTCACTAATTGAATCATTAATAATAAATGGCTTTATGTTCCTGCCGACATAGCTCTCAATATGAAAAGAATTATTTCTTTTTAATTAGGAAAGGATGGTGACGAATAAGAAGTAATGATAGCGTTCTTTTAATGTACAAAAATCTAATTTCCAGAAGTACTACTACTTCTCTTATTTATAATATAAATATGGTTCCATTTTTCTAAAGCACACAATGGATGCAGAGAGCAGAGAGATGGCAAATTATAAAAATATTGAAACCAAATAAATTAATCGAAAAAATCGTGCTAAATATTCCTCGCTTTCTTAACCCAATATGCGCCAAAACTCTATTACTTCACTTTTTCAAAAATAATTACACTAATATTATAACACGAATGAAATATGAAAAGAAATGCAATTTATGATTTTTTAATTAAACTGATTAATTAGCTCTTAATTAAAATTAATTATCTTTTTAACTAGAATAATTATTTTTATTGGATTTGCACCTTTAGTAGCAGTCAGCTCAACATTCAGATGCAACAATCAAAGCTAAAAATTACACTGTTTAGTTTAAGATAAAAAGAAAACAAACATAGCAAAAAAGGGAGAATGGCAGATGATGGATTAAGTTTAGTTCTGTTATATTAACGTCCCGTTTTGAAGCAACACGATGGCTATTTTGGGACGTTTGAACCACGGTCAGATGACGGGGAGACGCCTGAGCTGGCACCCCCTTTCCAAACTTCCACGCCACACCAGCGGGAGGACGTTTGGCAACTACGCATGATTTATGATTTAGCGTGCAACAGGCCCCATCCACGGCGGATCTTCAGTGGAATCGGGTTTCGAGCCTGGAACCGCCCGGCCCCATAGCGAGACCTTACCACTAGGCCACCGCGGTCTTCAGATAATGGATTAAAGTAAAGGTTTAAAGAAATGGAATTTGCTAAATCTGAAAATTGAAAATTTATCCTGTAATTTGAGGCTAATAAACTATTTAGAAGCAATGATATTGATTTTCATTTCCTTTATATGTTATAGTTTTATCTACAAGTTAGGAGTTTTCCCTTTAAATTCAAATAATAAAAGTAGAAATGCTGCTTATTTATTCAGAATTGTAAAAATAGGAATATAACTGAATTGTGACATTTCCTTTTGTTGATATCAATAATTTAAATGTTATTGTGACATATCTGTCACGTTTCTTTTTTAAATAACGCTTCATTAATTTATTTTTCTAATTACCGGACTCTTACATTTCAGAAGTTTTGCCGATTTTAAAAACCAAATAAAAATGGAAACTGGAATTGGAATGGAATATTGTTGTCTTCCAACTAAGGATAAACGGAGTTATTATGAGCTATGATAAATTGTGATATCTTATTATTTTATTTTTTCAAAGTGAAAGAAACAACTATGTAGCTTATTAACTGACAATGTTTTGAGTTTTAATGTTTCAATGGGAAAATCTACTACTATAGGCTGATGAATTTTTCCGAAGCAAAAGTGCTACTAATTGAAATTTCGCAGTATCTGAAAAGTAAAAGGGACTTGTTAATTTAAGTTTACATTATTAGCTACAAGATTTGATAGAACAGTACTCCCAACATTCTGCAATAAACCACTATTTTCTGATGATAATACATAATAATAATTCACTGATCTTCATGAATGTCAATACTATTATAAATAATAGATATGTTAAATAAAAAGAAAGAAAATTATAGATAATAAACAGCAGATTAAGACATAAACGATTGCAATACATCTTTAAGCGTACAAACGCAACAGCCTCAAGTGATTGCATCAACAAGAAATTCATTCCTTCCTTTCTGAACATTTTTTACTTTCTAAATTAATTTTTATGTGTTTTAAATATTATCGTTTTAAACTTCTGTTGATGCAATCACTTGAGGCTGTTGCGTTTGTACGCTTAAAGATGTATTGTCATCGTTTATGTCTTAATCTGCTGTTTATTATCTATAATTTTCTTTCTTTTATTTAATTTAAATTTTGTTTAATATATCTGTTATTTGTATCTGTATTATATTATAAATAGCTGCATTTGCGCCTTTATATATAATACCACGAATTTTTATTAGTGTTTTATTAATTAATTTAATCAATTTTTAAATTTAGTCAATTTATAATTTATTTTTTTCAATTTATAATAGTCAATTAATAATTGATATATTTACGAAAATTTAGAAAAATTCTTAAACATTTACATTTTTTTAGTTGCTATTTTTCTCATATAGTTTCTTTTATTCTCCAAGTTTCTATTATTATTATTATTTATTTCAAAAAAAGTTATACACGCCAAATTCGAACACAATACATACCGAGATGTGTACCTTGCAGCTACTTTTGTAAAGATGTTTCTTTATTTTTGAACTTAAAATATACAGTGAAATCCATAATGTATTATTTACTTCAAGAAGCGAATTAAAGATTGTGACACCTATAAGAAGAGATTATAAGATAATAATATATATTAAGAGATAAGCTAAAATAAGACCTATAAAAATTCATAACTTTAGTAAATAATAATACGAAACTAAATATTTGAAGACTAATTGTTTGGCTATATTAACTTTATAATCCCTACAACTTCTAGGAAAAAGTGCTTAAATTTAATTTCTTTGTTTAATATTGGAATACATAGAAAATAATACTAGCTCTTAATACGAATGCCACAGAATCAGTGATGTGTATTACATTCGTAGTTTTAACAGAATAATGTCGAGAAATCTATTATTTTAACAGTTTCGTAGAGAGGTAAAATCTCCATTATTAATTCCATTTATATAATGTGTAAACTTTGCAGATGTTTCTATCTAAAGTCATTTCCTGAAACTATTTTATAAAACATGTGAAGTATGTGTGCATATGCTTTAAATTCAAGCTATAATGTTTCAATCGTCTGTGCCCCCTATTTATTATTACTGAATTCTAAATGAAATTTTAAGAGATGTAAGAATAATCGTAAAATAAAAGCATTATTTTCTGCACTTACGGAACTTATTTTTATTTTCTCGTATACGAAGTATACAGAGAGAAAGTATTGTAATCGTCAAAAAATTCGAACTCGATATTTTGACGTATCTTCACGTTTTAGACCTCCCTGAGACCGAAAATCACAATTTTGGAATTATGTCTGTCTGTAAACACGATAAATCGAAAACTATTAGAGCTAAGGGGATGAAATTTGGTATGTGATCTTTACACATAATTTGTAGGTTTTTATCAAATTTTGGACGAAATCCAAATCCGTCTACGGGAAGTCTGTCTGTCCGGTTTCATGTTAACTCTATAACTCAAACACTTAAATAGCTAGATGGATAAAATTTGGTATACAGTTTTTTCATCAGAAATGTAGATCCGTATAAAAATCGGGGCCAAATCCGTCAAAGGGTTGACAGTCTGTAGTTCTGTATAATTGCATACTTTTGAACGCCACAACTTCTTAAAAAATTACTTAGATAAATGAAATTTCGGATGTAGTCTTGAAATCCTAATTGTAGATTTTCCTCCAATTTTTGTCTAAATAGGTTAAAAAAGGCGTCGAAATTACCTATTCGATTTTTTCTCCATTCTACGCAAAGAAAAAGCTGCGAAAGCTGAAGCGAGTGTTTTCCCCACCTTAGGGAATACAGCACGTTTTCCCCATCTTAGAATACTACACGTTTTTCGGGGCGCGTTGTATTTTTCCACCCTTCCCGTATTATTCGTATGCGAGAAAGTTCTGGGGTGGTCAATCCGGCTGGTTTTCATTTCAAATGATTTTAATCGTCGAAAAAACACAAAATTTCGAGTTTATTTTTTCATGTTATAATAAAGCATTAAAAACTTCAGTACTATTATAAACATTGCCTAATCCTTAAATTTTCCTATATAACAAATCGCAAATAAGAGAAAATAACTCTACAAAATGTACTGTTTCCAATATATTAAATTCAAGTAATAATTGTCGGATATGTTCAATCTTTTTCTTTTTGTTTACTTCTTCCTTATTTTTTGTTTCCTTATTTTTTTTACTCCATGAGTTATTTTCATTCATTTTAATTTTGTCATAAAAATTTATTTCTTTTTCCGTCTGTCTCTTGATAGTAATATATGTTTATTACTTTTTCTCAAATTTAAGGAACTAAAATCAAATTGCTGTCAAAGATATTTTTTTTTCTATGTAAGACAGTTAAAGTTCAATATCCGGTGCTTATTTTCAACACCGCTTCTTACTTGATACAATCAGCAACTTGCACTTTACATCAGTAAATACTGAATATTTTTACTAATGGAAAATATTAAGAAAATGTCATGAAATACATGTAAGTACCCGTTGGAAACGGGGTGCCAAGGTTTAATAATTTTTTTCCATGAAATTTTTTTAAAAAAAAAAAGAGTAAAATAACATTATGTTCTTATATTTGCACACATATATGAAAATGAAAAAAAGTAATGCTCCATTCATACTCAAAAATTTTGTAAAGGTTTCAATAAGAAACGAACACTTTTGAGGAATAGAAAATTTAAAAATGAAGAAAAATCTGTCTCTTATAGTTGCTTAATTCGATTTTCAAGGTGCTACTTATTGGAAAAAGCATGTGCGAATTAATACTAATATATTTTTTGCATATTAATTACAATTCTTCCGAAATGTCTCTTATGTTATAATCTGATAGGATTTTGTAGATTTTCTTGTTTAACAAAATAGACAATCTTGTTAAATTCTAAAAGTGGATTGGAAATTTAAAAGTAAATAAAAAGGTATTCTTAACAAATGAAAAATACAACTGTTCGCTATTACAATATTGTAAACACGGAAAATTTTAATTGAGATGGACCAACTCAAGTGTTTAATCTCTAAAGATTAATTACAATATGTGTATTATAGGTAGATAGAAGATGAACTAAGTTATGACAATATGTCGAAATCTTGCTTTTGCGGTCTAAGTAATGTACATAAGAATGTATCCTAAGCAATTATTGTTCCAAAATAGACTGAATATATTGTACTAAAGATCTTGATGAAGTAGTTTCTAAATATGGCCTCAAGAACTAAAATTTATTAGTGATCACACATTTTTATCACATAATTAGATTTTTTAAAATAATTAATTTTAACTCAAGACTACTCCATCACTCCGAGTAACTATTCTGAATTTAAATAAAAAATGTTCAACTTAATTTATTGATCATATGTACAGATTTAATATTTTTTTAACAATTTAAAGCTTCCAGTATACAAACAAGGAGACTAGAATTTTACGTTTTATTTCAAAATACGTTGTTCTAACTAAAAAAATTGTGCATAGTTCTGATTATTCAGAACCATATTACTGAAAATAGTATTGAAATGATATTCTGCCATAATAGCGTTTGCCCTGTGTTTTAAAACTGCAACTTATAACAAAGACAATTTAGCAGAACACAGATATGTGCTGCAATGAATATTTAAATTCTGTCATGCATTGTACTGTTTCCTCAATATTGTTCTGTAAATAATATGCTGTTTTACGGTACAAAATGAACATTTTTGGAATAGAAAACCCTTACATTATTTACTGTTAATTGGAAAATTATAAAGATTGATATGATATAAAGATTATAATATGCCGTTAAATATTAATATTATTTTAATTCGGTTCTTACTTTTCGATTTGAATTCCGAGTATTTTTGAAAAATAGTCAAATTAATGAATTCTATGAGAAATTCATTTCTAGATGTAAATGAATATATCAAGAAAAGAAAGAAACAGTGGGATGTTGTATGAATTTTAAACCTCTTGACATTTATGTAGAAAACTATTAATATTTTTTCTCGAAATTAAACATTAATTTCTGAAAAGGATCTTATTTCCGCTGTAGCAGTCAAAAGTTAATAGAAAAATATGGATTATTTACAATGTATGAATTTTGAAGACCGTTCATCCTGAATAGATGCTCAAAAGTTTAATATGAATTTATTCCTCCGACTTAGTTTAATTCATGAAAAAATATTTTCCATGCCGAATTCAATTAAAATAAACTGGAATGGAACAATTATAATAATAACATAAAATAACGTGATTAGCATTTTGTGATAAAGTTAAAAATGGCATTAAAGTCGAACAACCATATTATATTTGCTTAAATAAATTTTATTTACAAATCAGCGTAAATATTTAACTAAAATTTTTAACAACAAAGTACTAGTTATTAGTCGAAGCTGAATTAACGTGGGTGTATTTTCAAAACGGCCCCAGAACAGTTTGCGTTTTGTTATTGTTTATTTAAATAATTAAAGTATTTTAAGTCAATAATATTATTTGAAATTCATCCGCAAAATGAATAGGACGTCTTTCATTCGTTATCCTACGCACGACGAAGAAGCACATTTATTAGGTTTATTTTATCTCCACAAATTTAGAGATCTCAAAGAATGCTCTTAAGTTTCTTGGCGTTTTTGAAAATAATTTTCCTTTTTTATTTTTATTAATGTGAAAAATATATTCAGAATGTGCATATTTAACATCAGAGGATTGTTGTTATTGCGTATGTGCTTTCTTTCAGATTCCCAGAATTTGTAATATAATCAATATTTTGTAAATTTCACTGTTTACGTCGTAAAGCGCATATTTCTGAGAAATCCAGACGAATTCTATATTTATGTCAATTAAATTAAGGCTTATACGCGTAATTACATTTTTTTACAGGAAATTCGATAACAAGAGTGTATTATTTTTCTCCGCATTTAAACAGTGTTGTTTGTGCATGCAAACCCTAAATGTACATCTAGAATAATCAAGAAAACATTATTTTATTTATAAGAGTCATGAACAAATAATTTTAGATAAGTAAAACTATTTAAGAAAATATTGAGGCATAAATTTTTTATTCCTTAATATGATTTGCCAGAAAATTGATAACATATTTTTTCGAGTTATCAGCTTTCCAACGGTTGCTATGCATAATCTTTCTACTGGTCATAAGTTGTTTCGCGTAAATAATATAATTGTCCACTCCTTTGTTATATGGCACAATTTGACCATCATTAGACAAAAACCGATAGACCTTACCTGAGAAATATAGATTTAAAAAAAAATAGATTTTTCAATGCAAAAAGCCCAGTTACAGAAGTCCGAAACATTTTCAAATTTATAAATATTTTATCCCCCGTCTCTGAAACAGTACACTGAATATGATGAATATATTGCAAATTTAAATAGCAGAGGAAGTAATGCTCCGCAGAGAGTCTTTTTTAATGCGCCTGGATCCAATTTAAAACACATCTTTTTCAAATTATACGATCGTAAGATAGCATGCCAGATTTGATGGATATAAGCTAAAACCAATATACATTAAAAATATATTTGGTAGTCCTCTTCTATGAAAACCTGATTTCTTCACCAATCACAATAATTTCCTAAGACCATGCTCTGTGGAATAAAACATATTACTAAATTATATCTAATCATAGTATTGTACAATATATGAGAAACAAGTAACATAAGAAATAACTCGTAAAATAAGAAACTTTTAGTTTTCATACAGTTTCTAGAGTTCTAGCTCGTTTACACACTTACATTTTATTCCTTTCAAACAATGTACTTAACTGTATATTCATGTTTAAGATTCATAATTATTTCTAAAAACTATACGAACATTTTTGGGAAAATCTGCAATTCATTTTCGATCTGATTTCTTCCTTCATTTTATTCCTTGATAATGATAAAATTAATCAGAATAAATTAATATAACATGTAAAAATATGATACTGTTTGTTAGTTATAATGAAACTTTATGAATATTCTGTTTGCCATGATATTTTGGAGTTGTATTTTCATAATTTTCTATTAGGAGTTTGATTCCTTGTTAAAGATAAAATTAATAGGAATAAATTAATCTAACATTCAAAAATAAGATACTGTTTGCTAGTTATGGTGAAAATTTATGAATGTTCCATTTGCAGTAATATTTTGGAATTTTATTTTCATAATTTTCTATTAAGAGTGTTATGACTTTTAGTCATAACTAATTTAAAATTAAACAACGTCAAATTTCTTATATAACATGCGCAGAAAAACATCTTTTTAAATCAATATTTTAAAAATGTGTCGAACCCGAATTTACTTCCATTTACAAAATTTAATTCGCAAAACATTTTTAAAAGGCTTTAGCAGCTTCCTCAAAGTCTCTTTAACTGATTTCTTAGCTTCCACCTAGAATTTCCATCAAACATAGCTACTCTTTGCTTTAAATTTTTACAAAAAATAAGCTATTGGAATCCCTTGGGCTGTAATTTGTCTTTAAAAGTAATGATATATTCAAAGTTGAAGCATGGGATCCTTGACAAGTGTGCTTAAGGCATTGTAGCAAATGAAATAAAATATATTTTTGGGAAAATATCGAGACATTTTGTTAAGTTTTGCAGATTTTAACTACTCATTCTATGTATTGCAGCAATATTTTATATTTATTAATAATTACAACCCCATGAATAATCTAAGAAAGAATCGAAAATACTTGGAGATACAGAATCAACTAAAAAACTGCATAAAATATCAATGCATTAAAGAAAGTATAAGGAAGTAACATTAAAGGATATTATCGAACTTACTGCATTCATTACCAGAGAAAAGTTCCTGAAGATGCACAGAAAGAATGATATGGAACAAATGTTCAGCAGAAGAAGCGAAACTCTGCAATCGATTATCGCTAAACATCAACAGTATTGCACGAACAGCAGAATCTTTTCTTTTGCTTTGGTATCAGTGTTTAATATTACAACAAGAAAGTGCTTACCTGTCTAAGCATTTTTCCTTAAGAGTTTAAAAGCGAACAAATACACTGATTTTAACCCCAGGATCCGATTATTTTTTGTATAAATAAGAGGATTCAAAATTTAAAGAAGGTTTTTCTGCCTTCTATTGTGGCAGTGGACTTTTTTAAAACATACCCAAATCCTGTGCTCAAGTGTTTTTTTCTAAGAATCAATTCATATCCTATGTGGATCTTACAGCTGATAACAAATATCTACCCAGATAGCACGTACGTTTGCAGCAAGTTTGATTTTGACTTGATATTACCTTGTCATGGCAAATTTGACGCGTCAAGCTTGAAGCGAACTTGCGGCAAACTAACAATACAGAATCGCCACCCTCGCTTGCAACGCCGTGACAACTAGCGCCACCCCTCCTTGCAATACAAGCTTACTGTAAGTTTGAAAAACAAGCTTGATGCAAAGATGATAGCACGTTATAGCTATAATGTTCTTTCTCAATTCATCTGCATTCTAAATTTTCTTTATTAATAAACATTCAAGTTCCGTCAAATTAAGTCATCCAACCATATTACAATTTTATTTTCCATCAAAACTAGGAAGCACAAACAAAAGTTTTCACGTCATTATCAACAGACGGTAGCAATAAACGTTATTTTAAGTCCATCATCAACATCTGAGCGATTGTGATAGTAAATAACAAGGATTACATCAGCATTTTGAACTTTTGCAATTTTTACTTTATTATTTAAATCTAAAAATCCTTTAAAATGTCGTTAAGTTTCTTCATCTCAATGACTGACCCAGAAATGTTTAGTTGCCAGAGAACACTAAAAGTTTAATTATTTTATATTTAACGTGTTAGTTATCAGTTCAGTAAGAAGTGATACTCTCTAAAGTTTGATGTGGTCGAACTGAAGTTTAATAAAATGACAACTTCAAGAGTTCACAACTTCAACGAGTTGCACTATTCATTTGGCATCTCTTGATGCATTTTCTTATGCCGTATTGGGATAAATATATCAAACTGATAATTTGAACTCATATAAAAATTCATTGTTTTTGAAGATTTATACTTTGCGATGCACAGAATATCTCAGTACTATTATTAAAATTATAGTTTTTAAATTAATGCACTCTCCGCCTGTATTTATATTATAGATATTATTTAATAAAATACGTCCAAACGAATATGATATATTAATTACATCAAAATGCAATAATTAAAAATTTTATTTCCTATCCTTTCATATTCAGTGGTTTTAGCCATTTATCTTGAAAGATAAATTTAAAATGAGGTCTAGTGTTATAATTATTTATCCATTCATTACAAAATACATATGTCGTTGCTTTTCGAATTTCTTAATTCTATCACCCAAGCTTTTGGATACAATAACGAGCAAGAGCATTAATTTTTCTCCACCTATTTGAGGAAAATAGAAATTCGAGATTTTTTTTGTATTTACAGTTTTAAATTTAAATACAGTCAAACTTGGATAATTCGAAGTTGAAGGGACCAGAGAAAAATTTCGAAATATCCAAAAATTCGAATTACATATATTCTCTCAAACAGAAGAAATGACTTCTGGATGAATAAAGCTTCGATCCTTTCAACCAACAGTGAAATAGATCTCCTGCCGAAGAGGTGTGGCCAAGTCTTCTCTCCGAAAATGCAGACAGGCTTTGGATGACTAATCAATATTCAATGCAGTAGGGAGGGGAGAGGGTAACAATAGAGGGTGGACAGAAAAATCCTCGGAAGTCCCCGCATAGTGACCTTCCAATCCTCGCTTTTCTTTTCCTTAGAAAGACCGTTAAAATAATAATGCACCTTAGCTGAGAAAAGTCTCAGGAACAATTTTGACCTTAATATTTTAAGGGCAATCGTGCGAAAAATTCGAATTATCCACGATTTTTTTAATATTATTTTAATACAGAATTCTAGGGACCGAGCAAAAATTTCGAATTATCCAGAATTTCGAATTAAACAAGTTCGCATTATCCAGAATTGACTGTAATACATTCTCCAGTAAACTACTTAGGGCGCAAAGGAACGACATCCAACCGAAGGTTTAACATACGAGCATACACGGTAGTTGTACATGTTTAATTCTTCGGGGTCAAATATTCTCCAGCATATTTGTTGGATAAGGGGGTTGCCGGTATAGGTGGAATCATTGTCGTCGAACCAGTGTTTAAATTTAAGATATCTGCCCTGCTTCAAAGCAGAACGGTTCAAAAATCAAAATCAAGTCTGTTGAGTTCCGGTGACGAAATATTTGTTTCCCGTTCTGAAAGAGCCGGTATGAGGAAGTTTTCCAGAAAAAAAAATTCCAGAAAACAATTAATGAAAATATTCTTGTTTTGACGAACATGATAAGTTCTGTTATGTACATGAAAATTCATTTATTTATGAAGTTAACATTTTGTGACAGAGCTCTGTCTACGTCTGTATTCTGTTGAACCAGTTGCGTATAATTCTAAAAATATGTGTATATATAAAAAAAAATACTTTACTTTTACTTAGTAAGAGTTGTTTATTGGTATCTATGTAAAGTAGTATTGGTATCTTAGTAAAGATTTTTTTATTTGAAATCAGCAGTATTTTAACCAAAAACTAATGCACGAAAATTTGTAATGTTTCTTGCGTTAAAAGGAACAAAGCTTTTCGCGTTAAACCTAAATGTCACGTGATGACAATTGCATTGGATAGATAATAGTTTCCTACATCAGGAAAAGCTACTTTCGTCAGCAAGTGATTCAGGTCGAATCTTCAGCACCGGATTCAATGTTTGAATGCTAGGTGTCGTTTCCATCTCAGAATTGATAAAAATTTAAACACTTTGAAATTCTGGAAAGTGAATGTTTTTATATCGTCATGGAAAGTCTTCTCTTAAAAATAGTTTGGAGCAAGATAAAAGGAAATTTCCTCTTTTTATCTTTACCTTAAGACCTTTAATGGAAAACGAAGCCTATTAGATAAGGAAGTAATAGAATTAGATATGCAAGTATATTAGATGAGGAAGCAATAGAATTAGATATGCAAGTATATTAGATAAGGAAGGAATAGATAG
>BGPR01008652.1:0-13122 GCA_013235015.1 Araneus ventricosus | reverse complement strand
TGAGCTATCGACGGATTACACATTCCTTCAGTTGAATTTGACTCATTTCAACTGAAGAGAAGTCAACACGTTCCTTCAGTTGAATGTGACCTTAAATGCAGATAGCGAGAGAGAATTTGACTTATTTCAACTAAAGAGAAGTGAACACGTTCCTTCAGTTGAATGTGACCTTAAAAGCAGATAGCAAGAATTCGACTCATTTCAACTAAAGAGAAGTTAATATTTTTCGCATTTTACGTGACGTGGATTGTCGGACACCCCCTTGCTCGTCCTCACGGGTTAAGCTTAAAATATTATAAGTATGAAGACTTTAGAATATATTTATCCCGAGCAACGCCGGGTATATTAACCAGTCTATAATATAAAACAGAAAATACATGTGTCTGTCTGTCGGTTACAAGTACTTCTCCTAAACGGTAAAAGGTAGAGACGTGGAATTTGCACACAGCATTCTGGAGCACATTTCTAGGTCAATTGTGCTATTTTCAACTTTAATAAATAATTATTTCTTAAGATATTTAATTAAATAACGAAAATTAGCCGCTACTAAGTCTAATGATTAAACGTTTTTCGCCAATAACTTCTGAAATATTTAGCGCACGTCAATTATTTTTACACCATCTTAAAGAGGGAATAATTATCTTATTATTAAAAATTATGATAGCTATTCCATTACGATACAATATTTTTCTTAATTTTAATTAACGTTTCAAAATGTATTTTTAACTAAATTTTTAACAATATTCTCTATTCTTATGAAATTAAATTCAAACCAATTGACTGTTCCATCAAATACACGGAAATATTAATATAAGAAAGCATTTTTTTATTTGGACATTTTTATTTCCAAAGGGAAATTGGGACATTTTTATTTTATTTCAGCTTTTATATAGTAGCATAATATTGTTGCACAGTAATCCAATTACTGTGCAATTGAATTAATTACTCTCTCTATGAGATGCTTTGTTTAATTTTCAAATTATCCTTATGAGTGCGTTAAGTCTTTCGAGGTTACTTAGTCCGGTTTCTTTCTAAGGGAGACGAAGTAGGGAGAAAAAAAAGTTGTTTCACCGGTCTATCAGTCACAAGAAGTCTTCCTAAAGGCTTAATAGTATCGACATGAAATTCATGCATGCCATTCTGGAGTCCATTTCTGGATCAATTGTGCTTTTTTCAACTTTCAAAAACTATTACTTCTTAAAATATTTAATTAAATAATTAAAATCAAGCCGATTTTCAGCGTTTTTACTTAGTTTTTTGCTAATAATTTCTGAAATTATATTGTGCACGAAGATGATTTATTTATTCTCTTAAAGAGGAAACAATTTTCTTTTTACTGATATGAATTTAAATGGCATACGTTCTTTTCCCAAGAAATTCATTTCAAACATAATTTTAACTATACTTTCTATTATTGTAATTAAATTCAGTCTGATTTATCGTTTCATCAAATCCTTCATTCCCGTGTCATTGCCACTGTTAAAATTTTAATACAAAAATTCTGCTTTCTTTGAATATGAATAGAAAAGGAGAATTTTTATTTCCACTTTTATTTCCTAAAATGTACATTCTTCAATATGTTTGCATAGCAATCCAATGACGTTAGTTAATTACTATCCCTATGCGATGATTCATTTTTACAAACTAACTTAATGAGTGTGTAAAGTCTTTCAAGGTTATTGAGTCCGGTTCAGAAGGGAGAGGACCTAAGGAGGTAAAGAAGAAACACTATCCGTTGTTTTCTCGATGATGGTAATAAAAACTATGATGTGATGGAGCTTCTGTTGTAGACGTAGTAATGATGGGGAAGGTAAAATGGAGTTCCAAGCATGGCGTCATTCGTGCCAGGTGGTTCAAAATGTGCAGATAGAAGGAAGAAAGGCGATTACGTGCTGGCCGAGGGACCACACGACACGGGAGAGGACGAATGAAAATGAAAGATACTTCTGCGAAACACTCTTTAATAAAGTTTAAATGGTTACAAGTCCGTAGGCTTGAAGATAATTTCATCCCACGCATCGCCGGGCATATCAGCTGGTATTTTATAATCAAGAGACTTTGTATTCAGAGTGTGTGTTGTGATGTTGCCCTTACTTTGTAATTTTTCTTTTGTTTTATTTTCGATAAATCTTTCAGCGCATGCCTTTCGACTGGCAGGGAACTTCCACGATTCCGACTTCGGGGGCACACTTCGGCGAAATGAAAAAGGTACAATATGTGGTAAGTTGTTTTCCGGGAGGAATTTCAGGGAAAGAAAGCATAGAATTATGTTTAAATTACAGAAGAGCAGGCAGTAATTAGTAGTTATCTGCATCGCATATTGGTTTACTAGATAAAACTAATTTATTAAGACAGCCTGAGGATAAAAATAACTATCTTCAAACAGATTCAGCGCAGAAATCACTATCTTTCAACAGAAGCACGCAGAAATCACTATCTCCTAACAAAAGAAGCGCAGAAATCACTATCTTCTAACAGAAGCAGTCCAGAAGTCACTATCTTCCAACAGAAGCAGCGCGCAGAGATCACTATCTTCCAACAGAAGCAGCGCAGAAATCACTATCTTCCAACAGAAGCAGCGCAGAAATCACTATCTTCCAACAGAAGCAGCGCAGAAATCACTATCTTCCAACAGAAGCAGCGCAGCTATGTGACTTTACCCACTAAGTTACTGACGAGCCATAACTTTTTGATGATTTAATGATGGGATTTAGACGGACGGGATGGTGGGTGCTTTCAGTGTTTTCTTCGGTTTAATTATATTAACATCCCTAAATTTAACGTGTTCCAGGACCACACGCAGGGCGGACCATCAGTGGAATCGTGTTTCGAGATTGGAAGCTCCAGGCTTCGACGCCAAGACCACTAGACTACTGTACTATCTGATAGCTTCCGTCAGTCTGAGTGTCTGATATTGCTTCTATAAACCACAATATACAATGCGCTTTTGCTTGAGAAGTACCCATTCTTTAGGATTATATATTACAACCCCTCTTAGGCCCTTATATGAAGAGTATATTCCTTTACATCGACAGGATGCCTGAAAAACACAAATGCAGTGTTATCACAAATTTTAAAATTTTAATAACAGCTGATTACCTTTAACAAATTTGATTTACTTAAGTCCTAAGTTATCACTTTTGGAATTTTTTCAAATTGTAAAGATATTTTATGGGCACCTTGTATTTAATGTTAGAAATGCACTAAATAGATTCTAAAATGCATACAACTCTTTATTAGAAGTGATATTTATCTGCATTATATTAATTTATAGTAAAAAAATCGTAGATGTTCTTTGTGATGTATAGTAAAATAGCTTCTTAAAATTATTTTTTTTATTTATACAAAAAAATAAGATAACTTTTTCTTGCAAAACAAAAAAACCCATGAGAAATTTATGCAGCATTTAGACTTTACAGTACATCATATCAAAAATTTTCTTTTATTTTCAAGAAGGTTTTGAAAATAACCTTTGTAGAAAGAGCGAAGTGAAAAACAAAAGATTCAGTTTGGTGGCATAAAGTTTCTTGCAATAAATTTTCCTTCAGACATATTCGGATCGATAAAAAATAAACCTGCACTGCAGCATTTGCTCTTACAAGCATATAGCATTTGAGTTTAATGTTTTTGTTTTAATTATTACGTCTCCGATCCTTCTTTTATACATGCTCAAATATACTCATGCTGCAGCAATGAGCTTTCTGCAAACATTTTATTCTTTACTTTATTCTCACTAATGCCATTAAGCCCTCAAAGAATAAAGGAGCGGTGTTAGTTTTGATTTCATTTAACTTTTTAAAAATTATCCGAGGAAATTTTTTAAAGTATAAATTTCTGTTCGAAACTTTTTTAATAAGCATCTTTTGTTTTCTCTAACTAATAAATATTTTCTTTCTGATAAGAAAGTAAAGTTTATTTCCTCTAAAGATCGAGTTTTTATCTTACCTTTTTTTAATGGCTATATTGTGTTTCTCCTTTAGCCACAACAGATGTTTCCAAAATAATTTTCATTAATCTTTCATTAGTTTGACCGTCTACATTCATGAAAGAGTTTTGTTTAATAAAAATTGAAAGATATTTCTTAAAATTGTTTCCCTTCTTAGAAGCGATATATCTAAGAAAGATATATTATAAGCTGATCTTTAGTGATAAGCAATAAAATAGATTTTTTTTCTTTCTGTTAAATGTGGCCGTAAAAATGTTATTACATGAATCTTCAGTTAATTCTTTCAACACTGTTTCTAACAGTAGGATTGGATTTTCATTGTTTTAAATGTTGTAGAAAAGCGTTATAATATTAAAGAAATTAATTGGAGTGGTTATAATCTCATTTTGACTGATACATTTAAACAAGTTTATGAATCATTGTGGGCAAGTATGGCTCTTCTGTCTGTCAAAGAGACTTTGGAGTACCTAGATTTTACTGAGGGGTAAGTTTCACTAAGCTCGAATGTAGCTTCTGTTAAAGGCAGTGTAAGTAACGCCAAGCTATGGCAATCCTACACCGCCAAATATTACGGTAACCCTGTTGTTCCGCCCCCTAGCGGAAGACGCCATGTTTAATGAGATGCGTTTTGGCAATCGTAGAGTGCAGATGTATATAAGTAGAACCAGGTAAGCCTCCAGCAGCTAGCAGAAGCAATTCGTTTCTATGGCGCATATCTGCATTATTCCTTAGTTGATTAAATCTTTTCAACAATAAACCGCCACAACATCATCATCACCATTTACTCTCTCACAATTACATTACGTTTGCCATCGTTTACATGTTTCATGTAAAGAATATTTTCTGTTAGAACCTCGAAACGTAACTACACCTATGCATATTCTAAAAGATCACGAAATAATATTGGATATGCCAGTAAAGTTAATTTCCTGCTTTTGGATTCAGGTCCAAGAATCTTTAAAATAAAATTTTATCTGCTTCATTTCCCCGTGAAAATTTTAAAGCGTTGTTAAAATAATAGCCCAGATATGTCTCTCACTGATCCGGTAACGCTCTGACGTCACCAACAATAAAATTCGCGCCATAGCACTGCCAGACCTAAATTTCCGTAATTTTAAATTTAAAAAATAATTGCCGTTTTAATTTCAAATTTAATAGCTCTAAAATAGTGAAAAAAAAATCAATTGATTAAAATTTATCTCGCTATGATTAATAGTTCCCGAGAAATTTTAAATTATATTAATCATATATTTCAAATTAATTTCCGTTTATTAATAGAAAGTAGTAAATTACGTGAGTGGTTTATCATGCGCGTGATATAGTTTGGACGCCACAATGCATCTGATTATTTATTTCATTCGTGATGATATAAATTGATAATATTTTTGGAAAAGTTAAAATTTACACAAAGACATCTGAAGTACAAGGAAGAGTGTTAAACAACGAAAAATACTTCACATGGAATGTTGTTTACCAAGGGGTTTTTGAATAAAAAATTGTAAAAATGTAAATATTATGTACATAAAAAAATATTTCCTGTTATAAAAGATATGTTTATTTCATTTGTTTTCAATCAATGTTAAACATTTCTCTCTCATATATATCTATTTAAACACGTCAAATTTGACGGGAAATCTCTCGAATGAAGAGGCAATTTGCACCCGTCATACCAGGGGGGGGGGGAGATTTTCTAGTTAGTTTTTAATGAAAATATAAAAGGAAAGACATTCAAGTCTTTTTTCGCAATCCAACATTTCATAAAAAATGTGAACAAAAATATATTGCTGTAAAAATAAGGCAAACATTTTTAAAATTTTACGACGCTTAATTCTAGCTAAATAGAGGAATATTGCTTCTCATTTTTAATCAGGATAAATTATTTCATTTACATTTTATTAATTATTTTATAAAGAAAGATTTCCAAAATAAAGAAAGGGTCATGTTAATTTTTCTCAAACTGCTTATTTCTAATTATTTACTTCAGGAACTTTTCATTTAAAAAGATTGCAATAGTTGAACTATGTTTAGAAAGAAGGAATTAAAATTTTTAAAACATGTTTGTTTTCCATAAGCAAGTATAAGATTCCTTTTTGTTAACTTCCGGATCATTGAATGCTGTTAAAGCTCCCGATCTTCCAAACAAGATAATTTTCAAGAATTAATTGCATTTCATATGTTACATACTTCCTTTTGCTATTAATTTTTAATGAAAATATAGACGCAAAGACATTCAAGTTTTTTTTTTTACAATCCAACATAAACCTATCGGTTTGACTCTGATTTGTTTCAATACGGCATTGAGCGCAGAATTTATCTTATAGTAACTGTTTTTTGAAAATCATTTGATATTTTTATTTATTACTCTAAATTTTTTTTATTAAGAATAAAATATTTAATACTTTTATTAAAAATACAATAGGCATTTTTAATTTTTCTTACAGAAAAAGAAGATATTTTTTGCTCCTTATGGAGTATTAGATTTCCAGGGATAAAATATTAGAATTTTTTCCTCATTTAGCTTCAGAATGAGAGAATATTGGCAAGAGCAAACAATGGAAGTCGCATTCAATTCCATTATTCGCTCTTCTACTGGATGCCAGTACATCTGAGGAAGACAACCGCTCTTCTTACAGAAGCATGTAAAAGACAGTTGTTATTTTCCTTTGCGAAGTCTTTTATTCAGGCATCCGCAATCAATAGAAGATATTTAATGGGTATATTTTTCCAGTTAATTTCACTCAGTTAAAATTCTGAAGAGGTAAAAATTTAGGAAATAAAATATTACATTCATGGAAGGCTTCATATTAGTACACTCATTTCCAAAAGTTAAGTACAATACTTAAGATGCGAAAAAATTGGAGTTAATATGGATACTATGCTTCGCAATAAGTTACGGAGAATCGGGGGAAATACTATCGTCATAACTCACATTTTGCAGTGAAGATTCTGTCACGAGGACAATTAGGGGGACCACCAGAAAGGGATGAAGGCGAAAATGGAGTTTGACCCATCCTGTTCCACAGGAAGCTAATAACGAGATGTAACTTTCATCAATGGTTATGTTTGATGCGCATAATATTTACATGCATTTTCGTAAACACAGCGCAAATATTCGGGAGGATATAAAGGTTTTCTTAAAAAATTCCAAATTTTTCCGCATGTTTTCTGCTATAACATGCAGAGTTTTCCACCAAATTGTACGAAATTTTCAGAATACTTGACAATATGTAAAAGAAGCTTTGCATTAAAATGTGATTGAAAAATCAATTTGAATATTACAGAAAATATGAGCATTTGTAATAAATAATTTTTTACTGCGCATGTGTGAAACGTTGTGTAATTTTTCTTTCATATCTTCAGAGCCAGATATATAGGGCAACTTATATAAATATTCCAGTTAAATACCATTAGTATTCAGAAAGATGATGATTGAATCTTCGAATAGTAATCGTCGAACTGTAGTTTAAAATACGTATTTAACTTATAAGTATACTTGAGAATTCAGGATATTCAACTTTCATAAAATTCAATATTACTGTTTGAAGATTTAAGTTTAAAAAAACATCAGTTTGTGCGTAAACCCTCATCATTTGGCTTCTCTCAGAGTGTACCAAAATTCCCCAAGTTGCCATGCCGATATCTTTATGAATACTAATGGTATTGAACTGGAATTTTTATATATGTTGCCCTATATCTCTGGCTCTGAAGATAGGAAAGAAAAATTACGCTACGTTTCGCACATGCGCAGTAAAAAATTATTTCTTACAAATGCTCATATTTTCTGTAATATTCACATTTTTTCATTCAAATTTTAATGCAAAGCTTCTTTTACATATTGTCAAGTATTCTGAAAATTTCGTACAATTTGGTGGAAAAATCTGCATGTTATAACAAAAAAACATGCGGATAAAATTTGGGATTTTTAAGAAAATCATTATATCCTCCAGATTATTTGCGCTGCGTTTACGAAAATGCCTGTAAATATTATGCACATCAAACATAACCATTTATAAAAGTTACATCTCGTTCTTTCTGCGAAACAAGATGGATCAAACTCTATTTTCGACTTCATCCCTTTCTGGTGGCCATCCTAATTGCCCCGTGACCGAATCTTCACTGTAAAATGTGAGTTACGACGATAGTATGTCCACGATTCTCCGCAACTGATTGCGAACCATAGTATTCATATTACTCCAATTTTTTCACATCTTAAGTATTGTGTATCTTTTAGAAGTGAGTGTAGTTAAATTGAAAGATATAATTTTATTGGATTTTTTCATTGTGAAATCGGTATAAGCATTTCAAATTTATCGAGCATAAAATAGTTAACTTCCTTGAAGAGGTTTCAATTGATATTTCAAGCATCAGATAAATTTGTGAACAGATAATTTGAATTAAATTGAATGGTTTTGGTTCCTTAAATCAGATCTGTTTAAATTATACATATTTGTCATTTCAAAAATTCGGCATATTTGGATGAAACAAAAATGCAGAAATGTACTCTGCTTATTTAAACACTTTAACATTAACAATGCAGAAAGCTGAATATTTATATTTAAACGCTGGAAGAGACTTGAAAAATTATAGTAAATTTATCATTTCTGTACAAGTGCGCATTTTGCGTATCTGTAAGCATAGTTGTTTCCAAAAAATCTTTTTTGAAATTTTGAAACAAATGGAGATCTATAGAATAGATTTAATGATGCATGCTATGAATTTCGCACGCAATTCCATGTACACCAGGAAGACCACACATATTTGGCATTTATGATATTAACTCTATCTACACGATATCGTCCCATACGTCCCTTCAGGCAAAAGACGATAGCCGTCCGAAACGTCCGAATGTCACTCTGAAATTTCCGCCCCATTTCATTAAGTGTGATTGATTTCACACCCTCGCCGCGTGCTTTCTTCTTTCGAGTGGCTCACCCAGATGTGTTTGGGGAAGAGGGGAGTTTTCTTACAATTCGGACAATGCCAGCTGTCATCGTGGTTTTTGAGGGGAAAAGTGAATTTCCCTTATCTTTGATGAAGGAGCTCGGACGTTCCCGTATTTTCCCAGATACCACGTAAGTTTGCAGGAAGTTTGATTTTGACTTGATATTATCTTGTCATTGCAAATTTGACGCGTCAAGCGTGAAGCGAAATTGTGGAAAGTTCGCCGTGACAACTATCGCCACCCTCGCTTGCAAAACGCGTTTGCCACAAGTTCGCCGTGACAAATAGCGCCACCTCCTTGCTATGCAAGCTTGCTGCAAGTTTACAAAACAAGCTTGATGCAAAGATAGCACAAAGAGATAATTATCTTTGTTTTAAAAAAACATCCGATTTTTAATAGCATCTCCTAGACCGTCCTTCTTTTTATTAATTCAATAAATCAATGATAATTTGTAAAAAAACTAACTTTTTTATAAAAAAAATTTTGAAACATTTTCCATCTTTTTACTAAATATAGCACCCGCACTTTAAAGAAAACTATATCGCCTTTTTCTGAATGTTGAAATTTTAACGTTTATAAACAAAATTAAACCGAAAAACCAGTCAATGTTTGTTGAAAAATAAACTTATACATTTTGTCCCATTTTAAAGTAATTACATTTGAACTCTAATTTCATAATTTATTCTACTAACAGAACGTAGTTATTAGCGAAAATCGCTCTCTCTCTCTTTGACTTCAAATCATATTCTCAACTCAAAAAATTAATGAAATCATGAAAACAGTTTAAAATAAATCGTATGCGAATCGAATCGAACGATGTATTAGCGAAATCTATCTTCTCCTCTCAGAGTTTAACTGGCCTAGTGGTTAGCGCGTCAGCTTCCGAACCGGTTGGTCGCGAGTTCTAATCCGGGTTGTGTTCGTACTCTGTTTTTGCTATAATTTGCAATGAATTTGACGCGGCAAGCTTGCTGCAAGTTCGTCCCATGGTGACTTCGAAGCTTGCGTTAACTTGTTTCAAGCTTGCACTCTTGTCCTGTGAAATTTGTTGCAAGCTTGCTGCAAACTAAAATTGCTATCTGGGTTGATGTACCTTTATTTCAATGGCCTTAGGATCCAGAGGGTTAATAAGTCTCATCTGATTAAATTTCGATTACTTCGTATCAATTTTGTTTTCGAACAGGTAAAATTATCTTCGGCTATTAGAATTTTTCTAGCTCACACTATACCTCTCAAGGAATTGAAAAGCAATCTTAATTTAATGCATTTTTTCAGTCTTCTACTATACATTCCGTCTCTTTTTTTCCCTACGTCATGGTTAAAGTGCTAGTTTTCTAAGTTGTGTGAGAAATGGGAACTATGTTACTAATTTTGCAATGCTAAGTATTGAATTGCAAATACGAAGTATGAAAACTACCAGTCAAAGGTTGTATTATACACGTCATATCAAACTTAATTATGATTGACTTGTGTCATAATTCCTTTCTTATGCGTCTAAGAATCTTAAAAGAATTTTTATATCCTTGTATTCTATTGGTGAATTAATAAAATGTATTTTTGTGAATACTATACATGAAATACAAATTAAATAATCTCTACCGCAATGCAAATATTTTGCAAAAATGAATATATATTTAGTGGTTCACTGTTCAAAAAATTCCCTCTCCCAACATACATTACACACATACTTGAGTGTATTCTGGAACACTTGCATAATCATAAAAACAGATGGGAGCTTCTCCGTTATTAAATAATGTTTCATACTGTCACAACAATATGGCACAGTAAATCCATATTTGTATTTGTTTCAATTTTCTTCCGTTTCTTTTTCTTCTACTTCTTCTATTTCTTAAATATATCTTGAAAATAATTCCAGTATGAGATACAATAATAACTAAATAAAATGACTTTAAAGTTTTAAATCAATACTATCATATAATCGTTTGGTATGCTGTAGTTTCATTAAATCGATATTTCATTTCATCATACATTTTATTTTTGTTAAGTAAATGAAACTCAGTATTTTTATACAGTAATGTTTTTTTCTCATTTAGTATTGATGCACTGGAGACTCATTATATATTATGGACTCACATCAATCACATATTATTCCTGTTAAAAATAAAACAAATTCCTATTGTTATATTTTTACATGAATAATAAACCATTAATAATAGAATTACATGCTCTCTAAATATTCTTTTCATACGATTGACAAACAATTTCGTATAAATTAAAGAATACAAATAACTAACGACAAACAAGATATAAAACGCCCAGGTCTTATATTTTCACATGAATAATAAACCATTAACATTAGAATTACATGCTCTTTAAATATTATTTTCATACGATTGACAAACAATTGCATATAAATTAAAGAATACAAATACCTAACGACAAACAAGATGTAAAACGCTCAGGTCTTTGGAGAATTCGGGATGTTTATAACAAATGCGGAGTTTTTTAAAAAAATATAATATTCTAGACATTTATAGAAACAGAGTTTAAACTTGTTTTCCATTCAATGAATTTCTTTCGTTGAGACATTAATGGAAAATTTTCACAACTTCAAGGATAAAATTATTGCTTTTTTTGAACAATAACACTAACGTCACTTACTCCTGAAGCTGCAATAAATTTCTGCGTAAATTACTGTATTTGTGTGTTGAAATTGATGCAAAAGCAACAAACCATGCTTCTTCAGATATTTTGTTTCTGCTCACGTTTTAGAAAAACATTGAATTCAAGACCTTTCTCAGGTTTTTCTTGACAAATGCCTCGCGTTAAACTTCAGATCTCAAGGCAGTCTAGAAAAGTTTATTTCTTCAACCCTTTTACGCGTCTATGATATGCTTTCATAAAATCAAACTTAATAATCGACCACTATCTATTTTTCATTTATTTATTTATTTTATTTATTTTTTCTTATTATTTATTTTGTATTATTACGATAATAATGACAAAACTGATAAATATATGCTTGTATTTTTAGGTAGATTCCTTATAGGAACTCTACCTATTGCAATGGTTCTCATGACACGACTTCCGGAAAATTTCTGCGGATCTTCACCGATCATAACCCCTCGAACACAAAAAGAAAGCAAAACATAATAGAAAAACAATAAAATAAAATAAAACAACAATTTTTCAGATAAAATTCGAAAAGATATGGAAAAACGAATTGAAAATACATTCGAGTAAAGATAAAAATGCGAGTAGTATCAGATGTAACTAGAGTAATTTTGATTAGGTTTTGATTAGTTTCGGCAGGGACATGTCTGTAAGGGATGGTGAACAGTCTAGCCGAGTTCGTAGATGGCTACCAACAAAGAGATAGATATATATGGGTGGAAGTTTTCATCATTTTCCGCATAGTCCACTTCAGAATTAAAATAGAAGAGAAAATTCAAATTAGCGAATTATTGCCTCACCATAACAAACAACGTTTGGCTGAAACTTTTTATAACTGCAAATTGCTTAGAAGTTATGAGCCAAAAAAAGCAATGTTCAATCCTCCCCCCCTGTAATTTATCTTCTTTTCCCAAAGTCTGTTATGATTGATAGAAAGAAAATTTAATAGGAGAATTATCACCTTACCATAACAAACTACTTTTATATTGAAAGTTTTTTGACAGCAAGAATTACTATGCTATGAGCTGAAATGTGGATTTTAAATCTCCCCTTTTTTACTTAGAGTGAGCTTTAACTCATGGATGTGGCACCTGTTGAAAGTCCTGTCAGCCGCATTCACTTCCACTTTATGTTGGTAAACAGGGCTGGATATATCCGGCTTTGTCTGGATTAAAATGTCACGTGTAGTATTTTAAACAAACTCCTATTGTATAAAAAAATTACCACAGAAATTTTTTCGATCTGAAACGTTTTTAATTAAATAATAGTATCAATTGAGCCAGACAATTTTTAAAACAACAGATAGCTTATTTCTCCATAAATTATTATTTATTATAGGGTACTTCAAATTTTGTTAATAAAACTAAAGTAAAAGGTTTTAATGAATATTTTGAAACAATAAATTAAATAGTTTATTATTCATTAATTTCTAAAGCATAAAATAAATCAAATCAAATGTTATCCCATAAATTGTTAATTGTCTACTTTTTAAAATTTTCTTTTCGTATTCTATCCAGAATTCTATTAATGTGTCTGGCAACAATTCTTCAAATTATTCTTGTTCTTCAACAGCAATACGTAACCGAACGAAGTACAACAG
>BGPR01008651.1:15540-56608 GCA_013235015.1 Araneus ventricosus | reverse complement strand
CGATGCGCGCGCAGGCAGACTAAGGCAATTCATTCATCCATCGCGCGAAATATTACGCAAGAATTGTTGAATTACGTCAAATTTCGTGCTAAAGTTAAACGCTTATAGCTCCGCAACCAAATAACACAGAGAGTTGGTTTTAGTTTTATTTAACAGAGAAAGGTTGACATTAAAGATTGAAAAAAGAATTTTAGAATATGGAAATGCGGTTTAGTCACAGCCGAGTTTCAAAGTTGGTGAAAATCACGAAGAATTTTACATAGTCACACTAGACTAATAGTCACTATAGAGCTAATAGTCACATAGAGCTACTTTAGTCACAGTTGAGTTAAGTCTACGCCTTCAATCCTAGCGGCTGTTTCGCAGACAGCCTCCCGTCGATTTTTTGTTTCTGCCCGAGACATTCTAGATATGGGGAATAGAGTGTAGGCCGAACCGGGAAAAATAATTAAATTGAACCATCTGCTCATTTTAAAAGCCAGCACTATTCTTTGAATCCACGTTTGGGATAATTCTTCTAACAAGCCATTTTGCTGAACTTCCTCGTTCGCTTACTAAACGTGTGAGCAAATTAAAATTTACTTAAAATTGGTAATGAGGATGTGCGTAGTCTTTCAAATAAGTGCGTGTTGTCTCTATTGAAATAATTTAAAAAAAAGTTCGCTGCGAATGTTGGTAGAATCAAAGGCCGAGGTGCAATACATTAAAATTGCCATAAATTGTTTAATTGAAATGCTCTTTTAGATGCAACCCCTCATATAACATGCTTGTTAAGTTAATGAAAAAAAGTTCTTATGCGAATTCAGGGTTCGGGTCGGGGGGGGGGGGGCTGTGGAAATAAAAAATTTTTATCGTAGTGACGAACGTCAAACCAAAACACTTTAACTTCACAGACTTTCCTCACCTGACAATAAGAATCATAAAGAACACTAGAATACTTTCGATAATTTAATAAAAAAATACAATGAAATAACTGGCCAAAAAATGTTTTCGACCGTGTCAACGCTACAAGTGGAATGACTAGAAAATCTTCGAGCCTGTCAAGCCAGAAAGCAATGTTGTCACGATTTTATTATTTTTTTAAAAAAATGAAAATTAAGAACAAACAGTTATAGCGATTTTAAATAAAATCAAGAATTTTGGTTTAGCTCTGGAGGGGGCTGCAGCCCGATAGACCCCCCCCTGGATTCGCCACTGTGCGAATCCGAGGTATATAAAACGAAGAACTAGTACAAGAAAAGGAGTTCCAAAATTTTTATAATTAATGCAAATTTCTTTATGAAAGCAATGATCACCAAAAGAAATGTCATTTTTACACATAATTAGTTGCTTTTTTCGGCATCACAACTTAGCTCCATTTTTGACAAGATACCTTCATCTTTGAACTTCATTTCTGTAGTTTGTGTGTGTGTATGTAAAAAAAAAAGTCACTTTTGATTGCTTGCTTTTGATGAGGAACCTTTAAGTTTTTTTTTCTTTGTTGTTTAATATTTGTGAAGGTTTCTGTTAAATTTTCTGTGCTTCTTTTATAAAAAAAATACTGTTTAAGAAAAATGGCTCCAACTTTTCGGCTTAGTCCAGTTCTTTATTAGTATAAAACTGTATACTTCTTCGATTTCACCTGTGTTATTTTCCCTTGAATTGTATTGGCATACTAGATCAAATTAGAAGAATTTTGGATGAAGACGAATTTTTTTTATTCATATTTATTCTAATGCTTTTTCTCAACGAAAAATTTACTATGTAATTGTCTGAAAATATCCGTTAAAAGCTTTCTTATACTGCAAGAATTATGAACAAAATTTCAAGTACTTTTGCAATAAATACTAATAAGTTATGGACAAAATTAGCTATCGGCGGTTTTTAAAATCGTCTGGTTCAACTGATATTCTCATTTTAATGAAAAAACATTTCAGACGATAAAAGAATTTTCGGTATTATAATTTACTATACAAAAGTAGTTTTTATATCAAAAATATTAGACATGAAAGTATTTTAATCCCGAGCAACGCCGGGCATAACAGCTAGTATAGCATAAAAATAGATATTGCAACATAACACTTTCGAAATACATCACACAAAAAATGCAAAATCTTGCTTAATTTTTAATTAAAAAAAATATTTAACTTTTGGGCCTTTTAAAGTTGACAGTGATCTTTCACTTCTTTTTAAAATATTTTCAGAAATAAAAAGAAATTTGTTCAAAGTCTCACCGTTGCCTAGCAACGAAGTATCATTAAATTTGCTTTATTTAAGAATCGTCTGCTGTAATAATTTATTTATTAAATTTTGAAAAATTTATAAAAGTTAAAGGAAACATTTCACAGATATAAAATTGGTATAATTGAAAAAGTAAAATTTTGAACTTTAAGATGTTATAAAAATATTTTTGGGGGGATAATTTGCTCCGAAGTTAATACGGAAAAACGGTTAATTTCTAATTAACTGACTGTTTAATTAACTTTTGAACTTCGAAAAGTTGACAATAATCTTCCTCTTGTCTTTAATAATAAGTGTGCAAAGTTTGGTTGAAATTGCTACAGTAGCTTAGGAAGAGATGTAGAACATACACACATGACTTTTATTTATATTAAGATTCCGGTTGTCTTTTTCACCAAATTTCTTCATCAGTTGTTTCTTCTGCCATTAATTCTTGGATACCGAAAAGGATAATTTTGTTTCCTATAAAACCTTTATTATGCTGCATGTTGATCTGATGGGATTTCTCTAATTCTCGATCCGGATTCGAGGGCAATCGTATTCTATTCTCCAAATCGTTTTATACGTCGGTGATTTGTACAAATATTGAAACTATTAACACAATTTGTATGAAATAAAATTATATTACAGAAGGATAAAACTTGACTAGTATCAAATTAAAATCAACTGGAAAGGAGCTGGGGGCATTTTTTTCTGTGGTATATTCAGTTTTCTCGAACGAATCTTTTTTAATCCGAGCAACGTGCAGAGGCATGAGTTAGTTTTCGCGGTGAGTGTTCCCGGCGTGATGCAATGAGACTAGGTCAGTGACGTCACGCCGTGACTCACTGCTCGGTCAATTACACACACATTTCGATCTTTTCCTTTTTCACCTTTTCCGGAAAGTGAAAATCAATGCAGCCTTTTCGGTCTCTTTTAATTTGGCATTTGCTGTCAATTATGACGCCGTTTCGATATTATTATTTTTATTTGGGCGACGGCTAAGGAAGACAAATTTATCAAAAAAAATTTTCCCCGCGTGAATGTATTAGAGTTGTAGAATAAATATAGTTATTTAACAAACGTTACTTGATAAATAAATTGACTTAGTCCGTGTTTACTTGCATGAATTTGACGGGAAATAAAATTCGGAGTTTATCGATGAAAATTATGTTTCGAATAAATAAATTTAGAAACATTTTGCCGGGAAAAAATATCTTCCACTTATTATGTTTTTGTTTCTCTTTTCTTGATTGACCAATGAAGATCAATGTTACAAAATTGTTATAAAATTTTTTTGTGGAAGAGAAATTCTAAAAATGAAACATAAACCACGATATCCGAATTCACCAACTGGCTTAGGCCGCGGTGGCCTAGTGGTGAGGTGTCGGCCTCGGATTCGCAACCCAATTCCAGTGAAGATCCGTCTTGTATTGAGCCCGTTGCACGTAGGGCTCAAGCGTCCGATAGCTGGTATGGTTCGGAAGTTCGGAGAGAGGGGATGTCAAAGGTGTCGTCCTCGTCATCTGACCGTGGTTTAAAATTACGAGGTCCGTCCCAAAATAGCCCTCGTGTTGCTTCAAAACGGGACATATCTAAACTCTGCAAATGGTTTAAATAGATGAATGCTTATGATATCCACGACCTCTTGTTAAAAAGTAAAGCTGCAAGTACTTCATCAATATATTTGACACATTTGATACAGTACACGTAGAGCAATTGGAAGTACTAGCAATTTAAGGCTTAACGTAAACTTTCCTATTGGCAGTGACTATTTCTTGCAGTATAGTTTCATCTAATTCGTAGTTTATTTGATTTGGCTTGAGTAGCTTTTTTGGAATATCATTTTCAACATTTTCATTTACAAAGACATGCAGGGCATTTTTTCAAGTAAATTTCCATAGTCATGATATTATTCGTTACTTCTTCCTCGATTATTACGAATTTAAAGAAAACTGAACGGGAAAGAATCTGAGATTTATAACATGAAAGCTCTACGAAAAAAGAAAACCAAGGCGTGTTTACTTTTCGCAGAATTTGAAATTCTCGCAAAGGCATGCTTTTCATTAAAATATTGATTGTATTGTTTAATTTAATTTAAAACCGGTACAACCGAAAACCCGTTGTTTTTAAAATAACTGCCATCCCTAACATGAAGTCAATGTTGCATACATATTTGAAAATAGTAGTACCTAAATTTTATTACAACTAGTAGGAGAATATGATTATCAGTTGTTTTGTAAATATATTCGTTTTAGTAATCTATTTTGATGCATTTTTTGGAAATCCGAGCAATCTTTAGAAAACAAAAAATTTCCAATTTTTTATGTAATCATGATCCAGCTTTCTTTTCCGAGATTCGATATAAGATCAGTCTGTTTCTTCTAGTGCGGTCTAGACTGAAGTAAATAATGGAGGATGTCTGAACACTTTCTAAAGCGACCGCCCAGTTAATGTCTTGTCTTCCCGGAATATTTCTATTAATCATTTTTTTTCATTGCTTTAAAGCATATCATTAGAAGCAATTTAAATCTGACCATTAACATTTGTCCTTGCACTTCATTACTAAATAAAGTTATTATTATTAGTAGCAGTCATTCCTTTAGAATGGATGTCTTTTCCGAAATTGTAGGTAATTATTTTGAAATATAACTTTAACAGCTAGCGAAGGGCATTTACGTTTATGTTAGAATTTTATGATCGCTTTATCTGTGTGAAGCTTGCTGAAAGACTTTTATCGTTTCTTATTAGTATTTTATCCGCATAGTTAGACTAATTTTCGTAATATATGAAATTAAAAACATTTTTTAAAATGCAGCGTGGTCTGATATATTGAAGTCTTATTTATATATTTTATTTTAGTTGTAATATTTTCGTAAATATGAATATTAGAAAAATCTTGAATGAATGTTAAATGTGAATAGCAGGATTTCAGATCAAGAATGATTGTTCCGAGGTATGGAGAAAAATCACGTGACTAAGAATGAAATCCAGGTTTCTTATTGTTCCCTTTATTGCTTTACATATATTTAAAGTGAGAAATAAAACCAGAAAACGCATGTTTGAAAGTTTAATTGAGAACCTGTGATAACACCGGGGTCGATCCAGGTTCTTTTAGGGGCCCATTTTTGTGAAAAAAATTTTTCGTGCGAAACCTTCGATTTAGAGCAGTCATATTTTTTATAGTCATATTTCTATATTTTGTGAAGGGGCCGTTTTTATGAATTTGAATTTTGTGAAGGGGCCGTTTTTATGAATTTGAATTTTGTGAAGGGCCGTTTTTATAAAGTGGAATTTTGTGAAGGGTCCGCTAAACGGCCCCAATTTTCGCCTGGATCGACCAATGGATAAGAATATACACAATTCCTACAAATGTTTGCATGCGTTTTTGGAGAAAGGAACAGTATTGAAGCTTTTATTTCCTTACTTTACATTTCCTTTATCGAGGATGGATAAAGTATTAATTTATTCGCTAACTTAGACTAATAGAATGAGACTAACGAGGGTTTGATCTAGGTTACAGTGGCGCAGCGACCGGAGGGGAGGGGAGTATGGATGCCTCTGGCGCCAGATTTAGGGGGCTCCATGGAATCAACATTACCGAGTTTATATTATTTTTAAAGCAAAATGTGATGAGAGGGCTTGAAAATAAACCATGCTCCATACGCTCCATTTGCGCTTGCAAGGCCAGTGCTGACGACTAGGATGAAAAACATCAAGTTATGATCTTAGTGCCACTTACCCTGGCTACGCCACTGCTAGGTTAGGCCAGATTTAAGATATTGTTTATGAAAAATGACCAGTAATTGATGCAATGAATCAGGGGTGGTTCATCTTTAAAAGGTGGGGCGCCCCTTGCTATTATTTTTATAAATGGTATTTCTGGTTTTTCAAAGGCCGCGGTGGCCTAGTGGTAAGGTCTCGACCTCGGGACCGGAGGGTCGCAGGTTCGGAACCCGATTCCACTGAAGATCCGCCGTGTATGGGGCCTGTTGCACGCTAAATCATACGTAGTGGCCAAACGTCCTCCCGTTGGTGTGGCGCGGAAGTTTGGAGAGGGGGGTGCCAGCTCAGGTGTCGTCCTCGTCATTTGACCGCGGTTCAAAATTACGAGGTCCGTCCTTAAAGAGCCCTCGTGTTGCTTCAAAACGGGACGTTAATATAACCTAACCTAACCTAATCTGGTTTTTCAAATACTTAATTAGCGTTGTTTGTCCAAAAGACTGCTCTTCCCTCATTAAGCCTCACAAACAACGTAACATTTGTGCATCATTTGTTATTCAACATCGATCGTTCGATAATCAACGGAAATTGAAATCAAGATAGAGAATGCCGCAACATGCTGGAAATACACTGTGTGAGATTGCAAGGGAAACTACTCGGGAAACTATTGCCAAACAGCCGTTTAATTCATATACTCGGAGGGAAATGACTTTTGCTCTCCTCTAAATTTGCACTGAAAGAGCTGCAATCAAGCATATGCTTGACCAACCGATGCTCTTTCTTCCACCCCTTCTTTCCGATTCGTTTTTCTTTGCTTTATTATTATTTTTAACCATTTTAGCTTAATATTATCTGGAAAGAAACTTCCCGTTGAAAGCGCATTTTTTTTACTAATTTTGCCTTTATTTTTTTGTTGGAAGTCCTTTATTCAGTAAAGAAGTGTCTTTAATTTAGTAAAAATCAATTTAGAAAAAAAAAATCATTATAAGGAAGCATATAAATCATTCAAATAAACGATGAGTATAGGAACTCTTCAGAAAATTGTATTCTTGCACAAATATCAAATAGTGATTATTTAAAATAAATATGATGAAGAAAATTTTAAATCTAGCACTGCTACGAATTATTCGCAAGATAAAATGTTATAGATAATATAAATATAGTAATTATAGCTACCAGCGTTAACTGCTGTGTTATCTATCCTATTAAAATTCGAACGTCAACAGACGTATGTATGTATGTGCTTCTATCTTCTCACGAACCACTGAATCCTGAAACTAGCCGTAAGTACCAAAAGATGGAAAATAATCCAAGGAATCCATTTCGACTATTTAAATTCCGAAATTGTAATTAGTTAAAAAGATATTCATTAAAAATGTCGAAATGAATAAATTGACGTGCTGCCATCTATTGGCAGCATGGTGAATTCATTCACGGCGAATTCTTTTCCCCCTATTATTAGTTTTCGCATCCGGTGTCGTATTTTTTTATTCATTTAACGGAAGTTGGTATTTCTTTTTGAGTGAGCTTCTGTGTTTGGATTTATTAACAATGGAAAAAAAATCATTTTCTTGCTTTTTTTTCTTTCTTTTTTTGTATTAAAGTGTTTAACTTCGTAACGTTTGTTAGGGAAAGTAAGTTACTATTTGTTGATTGTAGAGAAAAACGGAGGCGGGTCATATGAAAATATATGGATCCCAAGGTCTCACGTGACCTCACTTCTCTCCGCCCAGGAATATCCTATTATTCGTGATAGCCCGTGCAACGCCGGGCCACACAGCTAGTTTTCTTTATTTATCATCTCTGTGGGTTTAACATTCAAGATTCCGGCGAAACCGTTAATTAATTGTCTTTTAACACTCGTTTTCCCTCCGAATGAAACGGTGCGAAATAATCTTTCTCTTATAAAATATAGTTAATATTACCGGATATTAATATGGTTAGAATGATTATGGTGACGAGAAAAGGGTAAAAACTTGTATGGTATTTGGTCGTTGACTTAAATTGGGAATAGCTGGATCACAGGTAGCCAGTAGGGATATAACGAATATCCGACAACTATTCGGTATTCGGCACTTTTGCCGAGTATTCGGCTGGCCGAATACTAAACAGATATTCGGCCGAATAAATCCAGGGTAATAATTTTTAAAAATGTGCTATTAAATGTATGTAATAAAGAATTACTATTCAGTACATTTATTAAAAAAAATCTTCTAACATTTACCCAATTTTAAGTTGCATTGTGCGTAAGTGTGTTTAATAATGTTGCTTTCATTAAAAAGCTATCATTTATCATTGTTAAGCACGGAATTGTGATGCAAGAACAATAATTATTCAGCATTTTCAAGAAGTCTGTTCTGTTTGGTTTCATACATATTAGGAGCTTCAAAAATAAGCGCTCACTACATACTATGCTTCCATGAGCTAAAAGTTACTTTTTTTATGCTAAATTTGCAAATCTTAGAAATTTTTCCCGTTTTTTCCCCCTCCCCCATCAATTAAGTTAACATTCCATCCTAGTTATTATAATTTTTTTTATTATAACAAGTAATATAAAAAAAAACTTAAGTCAATTCTTACTTAGGTCAACAAGGGAAAAAAAATGAAAAAAACTGTATTAACATCAAGTGTCATCCACTACAAGTTTTAAAAAATGTATTTGAACTTGAATGGATGAATAAAAAGTATTTTATTAACGACTGAAAATTTGAACAAGATATATAAAGAAATATATATAGGGATAGTGTGAACTAATAGTAGGAATTGAAAAATAGGAATCTACTTAAAACAAAACTTTTAATTTATCCACTGAATTTTCTTTTGTGTTTCTCATTGCCATGTTCTGAAACGATGACTTTTTTTTTTTATTTCTGTTTAGCAAATCCAAAATGAAGAGTGTTTCTCGCATTTTATTATTGGAATTAAGATATTTAGAATTTTACAAAATATGCATCGAAGTGTTAATAATTTTTTAAATGTGCAAATAGCATTTTTTTCCTTTTAAAATATGAGCAGTATTTTATTTAAAATCAAAAGTAAAATGTTTTTAAAAAGTAGGCATTCGCCGCTGAATATTCGGTCTGAAATTTGGCCGAATACCAAATATTCGGCCAAATAACTATTGTTTACATTCCTAGTAGCCTGTAATTTATTTATTTGCCGAATCAAATTTCATGTGCTAAGGGGCCATCCACAAATGATGTCACGCTTGGAGGGGAGGGAGGGGATTCGGGAAATTGTGACAGTTTGTGACCAGGGGGTGGGAGGGGGTAACAAGGAATGTGACATCACACATTTTGGTTAAAATAAAAACATTTCAAATTAGCAGATTAAATTTTGAAGTTATTTTGAAATTACCAGAATTTGAGGGTATTTTTTAATCGGGACTAATAAACTTTCATGCGATTTTTTTCACTTATAATCCTTTCTTTTTGAAAAAGGCATTCAGTGTAGGTTCTGAGAATATGGTAGCAGCAGAAATTCTTCGTCATTAGAAGCAAACCTCCCCCTGTCACACCCTTGAAATGTCCAACAAAAGATACGTCGCCCTACCTGGGTGAGTGGTAGAACTGGTAGTGGCACAAACAGGTTGATCTTATTGAGGCGCTTTTTTTTTTTAAAATTCAATCTGTTTATGAGTATTTGGGGTTCATAAAGTAAAGATGAGATTAAAAGCAAAATATATCAAATACCATTTCAAATTCCAAAATATAACTGTCTACAATTGCTCTTTTATATTAATATTTTATTACTATTGTATATTAATTAGGTTTTTTGTTGTAAACCTTAATCTTATTTCATACAAAATAAGTACACATATAATCATTATTATTATGCTCACAAATGTTATTAAAACACATAAAGTTTAAAAATAAAATTTGAAATATGATCTATAACGTAGTGCTTTGTTTCTGAACTGCAAGTTTATGTTAGTGTAATACAATGTGACAAGGGGGAGGGAGGGGGTATGGTGAAGTGTGACACTTTGTGACAAAGGGGGGAGGGGGGATCAAAAATATTGAAAAAAAAAAGTGTGACATCATTTATGGACAGACCCTAACAAGTAGCGGTGTTTTCAGTTGGTCACTCTCCCAAGTACTGACCGCTTCCGAAGAGCTCCTTGAGGTGAGCGAAAGGCTTCCCTCCTGCCCCGGTGGCCGCTCGGCAACAAGATAAGAGCGGACTTTCATTAATCAGGCGATTAGAATCGGGCCCCTGGGGCCTCGGGGAGTTCGCCGGTCCGGCGGCATTCCACCGAGTCCTGTGTTTTATCTCGTCTTATTTTTTCTCGCCACCCAAGGTTGATGGTGCCCCTTGACAGGCGCGACGAATGCCTAGGGGAGGATCGAGTGTAAAGTGCATCACACAGTGGCGTTGCGAGGTAAATGGCGACCGGGGCATGTTATTATTTTTGCGCTCCTCCATCATATTTGACTTTAAAAAGTAACACAAACCCACTGATGTAGTGTCTTCATAGCAGTGGCGTAGCGACCGGGGAGCAGGGGGGTATAGATACCCCGGGTGCCAATTTGAAGGGGCGCCTTGGAGGCAAAATATGAGTGCGTCGACGACACTTTTTAAAGTGAAATGTGATGATGAGGGGCGAAAATGTCTCACCGTGGGCACCACTATTCCATGGCGCCCCTAAGATTGCGACCCGGGGTATCTATAATCCTCTTGCCACCCCCCGGTCGCCTCTAGCATCATGATGGATTTAGATCAGTGCTAATTTGTGTTCAATGTTTTGGCAAAAAACCCTCTTTTCTTAATTTTATTGTATTCAACATTAGTTGAGTTTGTACGACATGAGGGAATTATCGTAAAAGTTGTCTCCCAACTCCTCTAGAATAGCACGAAGATAAATAGATTCCACTTTCGAATTCGTCAACACTGGAGATCAGAACCCATAATGGATTTAGATCAGTGTTGATTTGTATTCAATGTTTTGGCAAAAAAAAAAAACAACCCTTTTTCTTAATTGTATTGTATTCAACATTATTTGAGTTTGTACGACATG
The DNA here is from genome assembly GCA_013235015.1 of Araneus ventricosus. NCBI lineage: Eukaryota > Metazoa > Arthropoda > Arachnida > Araneae > Araneidae > Araneus > Araneus ventricosus. The sequence goes on along the minus strand of BGPR01008651.1, from coordinate 45,669 downwards.
AGGGAATTATCTTAAAAGTTGTCTCCCAACTCATCTAGAATCACACGAAAATGAATAGATTCTACTTCCGATTTCAAATTCGTCAACACTGGAGATCAGAACCCTTCGGAGCCATGGAGTTCCGTCAACCAACCAGACGATTTTCTAAATTTCAACGTGGAGCGCTTTAGATACTGGGTGAAGGGTGTCAAACCGGGATGGAGAGTTAAAGGCTATCTCCGGGGCCTCCAAAAGAGATTTTTTTAAAAAAACCTAGTTTTTAATTTCGCGGTAGCCACGGTATGTCCCGGCTAATCCCGGATGTCTGGTCACGTAAGCTATACCTAATTGCATTCGCCCTCGTATTGATTTCACATCTTAAACGAGGGTCATCCAGAAAATATAGTCCATTTATTTATACAAAATGAAAAACGCAATATTTATTGGAAAAAACAATTCTGTTACCGGAAGCTTCCTTCACTTCTCTACATAATCACCTCCTACATTTAAGCATTTATCGTATCTGTTCCGGAGCTTCAGAATTCCCATGTTATACTCTTCTGCCGCCAGTTCACTTAGCCAGGTGTTCACTGCATTCAAACAAAAGACCGCTCACGCATTTCCGCTGCGCAGTCCCTATAGCCCGGACCTTACTCCTAGCGATTTCCATCTTTTGCTTAAGCCGAAAGAGTTTCTGGACGGTCAACGTTTTGAAAGTAATAAAGAGTTAGATAATGCAGGGTCCACCTGGCTGGCGGCAGAAGAGTATGACATGGGAATTCTGAAGCTCGTGTACAGATGCGACAAATGTTTAAATGTAGGGGGTGATTATGTAGAGAAGTGAAGGAAGCTTCCGGTATGTAACAGAATTGTTTTTCCCGATAAATATTGTGTTTTTCATTTTGTATAACTAAACGGTCTTTATTTTCTGGATGACCCTCGTATATGCGTTATTTTCTGGATGACCCTCGTATATGCTTTGTACAAAAACATGGTTGTATCAAACATATGCATGAAATGTTTTCGTTGTTGTAGTCGTTAAATAAAAAAACAGGCCGAGTTATTAACTAATTTTCATTTTATGGGAGAGTGACGGAATATACGTACATCTCGGTTTAAGTTCCAAGCCAAAGAAAGAACAAAAAATCCCTGCTTTCTCAGGTAGGGATTTAACATATAGACACGTGATCAAAGTGAAGGAAATAATAGCTATTTTTAGTGAATTACGTAAGTGTTTTAGGGAAAATGCATGGCGGCAATAAGTCGCTGATTTCGCGATTTGTGCGCGCGTGGAAGCGATTAAAATATTCTTTTAGTAATAAATATGCCAAGACGAGAGATTTAATATACCTCCAGCGCGGGAAATAGAACGAAACTGGAGTTGAAGAAAAGTGATTTTGGAATACATTAAGACTTTAAAATATATAATATTAGAATTTAAAGCAAAATTAAGTGAGATTATTACATGCATATGAGGTTATCTTTGTCTTGCATTCTAGTTTTGATGATATTTGAAGCATTTGTATTGGATTTAAAAAAAAGTTGGTGTAAAAGGAAAGTTTACAGGTTATGTTATGTAAGATTAAAAGAAATTTAGTAGATTGTTGCGTTTATTAAAATGTTTTTACATTTATACGTGTACTACTTCTTAAACGTTGTCTTTTTTACTTTCTCGTATACGAAGTATACAAAGAGAAAGTATTGTAATCGTCAAAAAATTCGAACTCGAGATTTTGACGAATCTCCACGTTTTAGACCTTCCTAATTCCGAAAAACACAATTTTGGAATTATGTCTGTCTGTGTGTGTGTCTTTGAACACGATAACTCGCAAACTATTAGAGCTACGGGGATAAAATTTGGTATGTGGTCTTTAAACATAATTTGTAGGTTTCTATCAAATTTTGGACAAAATCCGTCAACGGGAAGTCTGTCTGTCTGTATATTCGATAACATGCGAACGCTATAACTCAAAAACTTGAAAAGCCAGATGGATAAAATTTTATACACAGTTTTATCGTCATGAATGTAGGTCCGTACAAAATTTTGGGCCAAATCCGTCAAAGGGTTGATTGTCTGTCGGTCTGTATAATCGCATACTTGTTCAACTCCATACGCATGCGCAATAGTAGAAATGCCTGTGCAAAGAAGAGACACTTCGAAAACTTGGCAGTTTGCCAAAAACCAATTCTGGCGGCGAGATTTTGTAAGGAAGCAGACATTTAGGGCGTCTCGTTTTACTTGCGTATTGGCAGCAATCTCTGCGCATGCGCAAGCTAGTCTCCTGTTTTCTTCTCCGCTCGCGGAACTCGCATTGCTCGAGTTTGATAAAAAAATAAATATTGCGAAGTTTTAATACATACGTATCTTTTTGAATATGATTCTTCACCTCAGTATTTTATTATCACTATAATCAACAATGAAAAACCGTCTGATAGTCATTGCATTCTGGGTTACAGTTGGTTCGAACTTTTTATCAACGAAGGGGGAAGGGAAATGACAAATGTTTGAAAAGTATACGAGAAAGTTTAGGGGAGGCCACTCCCGCTGGTTTCATAATGTGATAGCAAATATGTTATGTCTCCAATGAATTGTTATCAAGAAATAGCTCAGCCGGACGTAATTACGTTAGGCAATGTCTACTGTAGAAGTAAGAATTTCCTTCAGCACTTTGTGAAGGTCATTAGCACTACCTATTATTCATATGATTGGTTTTAAATGTTTCCTATTTATCTGAAGCCTGACTTTTGATTTTAAAATTTTGTTCAGACTAACATGAAGATCAAATTTAATAAGTCTATATTGAATTTTACTGAGAACTCTATCTTCATTGCTTTCGCAAGATTCCGAAAACTAATGAAACCAATGATAGCGATTTCGTTTTCGAAATATGCCGTGTTATTAGTCAGTTATCTTAATTTTTTTTCTGTATTCAGCTCGGCGTGACTTACTCTATTTCTTATGCCAATAATATTCTAGAAATAATCAGGACGTAAAATTTAATTGCTTAAAGCTTTTTTTTGTGTGTGTGAAATCGAATTAAATATTAATCCGTTGATATTTCACTGTCTAAAGTGCACTGAAAGAAAGAAGATGCGAACTTCAATTTGATTAAGTCTGTCTGGTAATTGTAAGCATATCTGCGCACAATACGTGACCCAACGTTGTATCAAAATACAGGGAAGGAATTTTAAACTTCAAAACTGCAATGCTAACAAAATTCTCTTTTTTTGAAAGACAAATGTTCCTTTTATTCTTCGAGTTTTCTCGATAAATAAAGTCATTGCCTGATCATAAAGAAAATGGAGATAATAGGGATTCACTGCGATTTAGAACCGTACGTAAAATTTAGTAAGGTTTAGGTGTTTGAATTCGGCAAACACTCATGTTCCAAGTTTGGAAACACTCAAAACATTTCCGTGTGAAATCATTACCATATTTAGAATAACTCGGCTATGCCGGCAATTATTTACGCGTTTGTAAAGAAATCAAATTCTCTGTATGAGATTTAGTATTTCTGATATTCACCTTGGTTCGTATAATTTGGAAAATAATATCGAAGAGCAAGATTTACCTCTCGAAAAGGAACATAAAATATGGTAGCAGAGAAAAGAGGTGTCGAGTATTCTGAAGAAAAGTTTAACTTTATCATCATATACTGCGGGTAATTAGCCACAATGATTTAGAACTTGTTTCTTTGGCTGGAGTTGAACTCCTTCTTGGTCGGCGTCGCATGTCCAGGAGTCGATCCAGGTATTTTTTAAGGGCCCATTTTTGTGAAAAATAAAAATATTTTTTGTGAAAAAAATTGAATGTGAATTGAAATGAAATTTTTTAAAGGACCGTTTTTATGAATTTGAATTTTGTGAATGGGCCATTTTTATGAAGTGGAATTTTGTGAATGGGCCGTTTTTATGAAGTGAAATTTTGTGAAGGGGCCGCAAAACGGCCCAATTTTCGTCAGGATCGACCCATGATGTCATACGTTCGGCTCTTTTGTTCCCGTTCGCTATTTAAATTCGTAATTAAGTGAAAGTAACAATTCATTTTAAATACAAAAATCTCCTGTTCACGCTTAAATGTCCTTTATCCTTTACCATCTTAAATAGATTGAAATAAGAAATTTTTCAAATGGCTGGTTGCATCTAATTAGGAGGTTTAAATAAAAGCGTAATGCAATGAGTTAATCGAGTAAGTTTATTTCGCTCGATTAAGAACTAGATATGCTTGGTTTCCAGATCTGAAATAAAAAAATTCCCAAAGTCAAATATTTTTTCCCCGAAGAAATAACATTAATAAGCAGTCCTTTCTCTCTGCTGGTTGCTCTGGGATTTCCAAAATTTCAGTTCTCATATTTATCTTAATGTTTGCCAACTGTGTGTTTCACTCAATTAACTTATTAAATCAACTGCTGGGACGCGTTGTGAATTCGTGTTCAGCGAGGCGTCTCGGGTAGCTCATCCAAGTTCTGTGCGGCTCTTCTGAGTGGGCTCATCGCTTCTCCTATACAGTAGAACCCCGCTAATCCGAAATTCCGGTTAATCCGAACCGATTTTATTTTCGAAAATTACATGTAATTGAAAAGATTACCTGAAAACATTTAAATATACATACCAAAAAAAGTACTTTTCAGCATGCATAATTTTGTACACGTCGAAGAAACTAATGCAATTCTCAGTAAGATAAGGTCACTTCATACAGGAGCACATCCATTATTCTAATGAAAAGGGGAGACGTCTTCTCTTTCTATTGCTTTTGAATAAAAGAATTCGAGAGATAGTAGTACTGAGTACTTATAACTTACATCTTTTTAGCGCGCACCTTTTTCTTTTCTATTTTTATCGGAATTTCGGGTAATCCGAACAGGCACCGGTCCCAATTAGTTCGGATTAGCGGGGTTCTACTGTAGTTAGGGTTGCCATATGTTCCGTGTATACAGGACTGTTATCGTATTTCATTACTCGGTCCCGTATTACTATCTGTCCCGTTTTCTCTCTTATATTGATCAGGTGTAATAAAGTCATGAATATTATATTTATAATATTTATTTGTCAGAGTATTTGTCATTCCAGCCCACAATACAGATGTGAAGAGAATATTTTCCCTAATGTCAACTCAATGGTTGGATGGAAGAAACAGGTTGTCAGTGGAGACACTTGAAGCAATTTTGATTTGTCATTATAGTTTTAAAATGCCCCGCGCCCAATTTTATCATTATCTGAAAGAAAATGATATAATTAAAAAAGTAAAATCAACATTAAAATATGACTGGACTAAAACGGATTAGCTATGTGTTCATTTAATAAGATTGCTCAGACTTTATTGATTTTTTTTTTATCAGAGTAAAATAAACCATTACATACCCACTTTTTCCATGTTTTGTTTATTTAATTACTAGCAGTACGCGCGCGGCGTTACCCGTGCAATCAGGAATTCGACAAAATTGGGGAAAAAATGCCCACAATGACACGAAAAAGTTTTGCAAACAAAATCAAAACAAAAGATACACATTATTGATTTTCCCGCTTATTTTTCCTCTCGATAATGAAGCAAATGCAATGACGTCACCGGAAGGAATCGGATTATAGAAATGCAGGCTGGGAATGAAAAACATATTACGTCACCTCCTGCGATGAAACAACAGTGCATTCTGGGATCGTCCGGAGACACTCTCGCTGGCAAAGAAAACTGTTTGAACTGATCAGGGAAAAATTAATTAAAAAAACGGAATAAGATTTTTTAACCGTTCTTGTTTTAAATCCGACCGAAACGTTCCAGTTATAAGCTGAAAAAAAAAAACGAAAATTATAGAGTTGTTAGAACGTCAGATGCGAGAATTTGAAGAAATACTTATCAAAAATTACCATAAAAGTGGCTATTATTTAAAAATTTCTCAAACTTCATTAAATTGTGTTGGAAATTCGAAACAAACTTCATTAGAACGAAAATTATTTGTTCTATCTGATGGTGCATTGATTGTTCTTCAACGATCATTAGAAAAGATACTACAGTCGTAAACGTGCCAAAAATGACCCACAACAACACAAAACATTAAATAAAAAATTTTCTAGATTAAATTTTAAAATTCCGGCTTCGAGGCGCATTGAGTCACCATTACGACTACCTGTGTGCCAATTTTCGTGGCTGTAAGTGTGATAGATTCGTCTGGACATCGCACACACACAAGCAAAAATTGCCTTTTATGAGTATAGATGGCATCTCTACTCATCCGAGTTCTGTGCGGCTCTTCTGTAGTCAAATCAGTTTGGCTTTTTGGGTTGTGTGTGTAGTTTTCTGGATGAAAATGTGTGAGTGGCGAGTGCCTTGAAAGTTGAAAGAAAAACGAGGCGTTGGAGCCCAGCGCAAAGATGAAGTAGCAGCCCCAATGTTACACTCTATGTACTCCCTTTTTTTTACCCACTGCACACACAGAGGCTTGGGCAAGGACAAGGCCAATTCAAAATACGTTTTAAGGTGAAAACATTTCCACCGTTCCGATTCGCCGTAGGTGGATCGCTATGCAAGTGGGAAGGCTCGCCCTAACCAAATCTGATCGAGGAAGAACTCAACTTCCCCGTTTGTTTTTACTGCGTCGAGAAACTTCTTTTTTAATGGATAATCGCATGGTTGGATTACGCAGCATTTGTATCGTTTTGTTCGTTGCTGAAATACTGAGAGTTGCAATTATTTATTTGTTTTCTCTATTGTTAAGTTATCGAATTTCATCTCTTCCTCGTTCTAAGTAATGCGTTCAGGAAGATTAACTGATGGCCAGTTTTGTTAAAAGGCCATGGAAGAATAAATGTTTGTAAAAATGTAAAACTTAGCCTTAAAAATTGGAATTTATCATTGAAAATATACTGTGGAGTCTCCCTATAACGAAATCGCTTGGTTCCAATTAAAAAGTTCGTTATAGAGAAAATTTCGTTATACGGAGATCAGAGATTTTTGCAGTTATTTAAGTAAATGTTCCAAACTTTTCAATAGGTGCGATAAATTCAAATGTATTTAATTATGATTTTCAATTAAAAATAAAGTAATATATATTATAAATTTGTTAAAATTATACTAATTTTTATGGTATAAATAAAATGCTCAAAAGTTAAGACAATTCACCAATTTAGAGAAAAATTTGTACTAGTATGTACTTACGTTTACTTTACTTGAAAAATTCCGTTATTTTATATTTCTTTGCATTTCGTGATGTTAGATTTTCAGAAAAATTTTCACATTTTAAGAGTGAGTGGTTCCAGAAACAGGCACGTGTGAGCGAATTGGTTGCACAGAAATTATCAACTTTCTTCAAAAATGACAAAAATCGAGAAGATAAACCTCTGAAAAAATTCGTTATAGGGAGACAACCACTTCGTTATATGGAGAATATTTTGAATGTTTTTTAACATTCCGATTAAAAATTTCGGTATAGGGAGAAATTCGCTGTAGAGAGACTTCGTTGTAGGGAGACTCTACTGTATATACAGTAGAACCCCGCTAATCCGAAATTCCGGTTAATCCGAACCGATTTTATTTTCGAAAATGACATGTAATTGAAAAGATTACCTGAAAAGATTTAAATATACATACTAAAAACAAAAAAGTACCTTTTCACCATTCATAATTTTGTACACATTGAAGAAACTATTGCAATTCGCCGTAAGATAAGGTCACTTCATACAGGGGCACATCCATTATTCTAATGAAAAGAGGAGACATATTCTCTTTGTATTGCTTTTGAAAAAAAGAATTCAAGAGATGGTAGTACTGAGTATATATACTTATAACTTATGTTTTTTTTTTTTTTTAGCACACATCTTTTCCTTTTCTATTTTATCGGAATTTCGGGTAATCCGAATTTTTTGTAATCCGAACAGGCACCGGTCCCAATGAGTTCGGATTAGTGGGGTTCTACTGTATATAATTTTCTTGCACAGCGACAAAAAATGGTCGAATTTCTTAATCCCCGTTTGGCAACAGCTCGCAAGTTTTGTTTGTTTATATTGGCGGAAAGTCCGAGACAACGATTTTTTTTTTTTTTTTTGAGTTAAATAGTTTGAACAAGAGAAATTTAAGTCTTGCAGTTTCGATTCGGCAAATGAATGAATGTCTCCTTAATATGCCGTTTTTAGTTAAAAGATTGAAGAATGGGCTATTTCATGGTTCGATTACTGACATTTTTTGAGTTTATGAAACATAAGTGACTACCCAGAGAAAAATGTTGTCCTTTCTTGACTAAATTGTAACTGGAGGGAGTCTGTATACATGTGGGGAAGCTTTCTGAGCAACATAACATGAGTAAACTTTGGACCTTATCAATTTTAAAACGCTAAAAATACATAATTATAATGCTTTCAATTTTTAATAGTTAATACAGTCGACGCTCGTTATAACGACCCTCTGCGTCCAACAGCAAAAGGTCTTTATAACGAGTGGTCGCTATAGTGGATATAATTAAAAAATGTACACATGCACACTCAGCAGTTCCGTATAAATAGGATATTTTTAAAGAGATTCCAACTAAATACTCAAATTATTTTTATCACTGGTATTAAAAATAAAATTTTATCAATTAAAAATAGATTTTAAAGTTGAAAATAAAGGAATTTTGGAAAAATACCGGGAAGAGTGTCCGCTGAATTCGGACGTTGTATTGGGATTAGACGACACTAGACGGTCGTTATACGGAAGTAAAATAACATAGAGTTCACAAGGAAACACATTTAATAGGGAAACACAGTTGGGGATTTTATCACTGCTCGTTATAATGGAATGGTCTTTCTAATGTGTGGTCATTATAACGAGCGTCGACTGTATATGCATTTTTCAAGTCTCTTTTCTGTTTAAATGGTCTTTTTTAGGTAAAAGGTTGTAAAATGTGTTATATCATCTCTTGACAACTTCAATTTTCTGAGGGTTTTAGTGATCCCGAAAGAATCACAACGTGATTCTTGGGGGTTGGGGGGGGGAAGCGAGCAGTCGGTGTAACCCCCTAGTTATGACGAATTTTATAAATTTTGTATGAAAAATTTCCACTTCAAAAAGATTAAGTAGAATAATCGTTGAAATTTGTAATGTACGCTAGCTGTTCCTTGTGTTCCAGTTTTCAGTTTGACTTTTCATTTTTTAAGTTATTTTGGAATTTGGATTGGTAAAGATTGCTAAATGTGTTTTTGCAACAAACTATATAAATGGTGGGAAAAATATTTCGCTCTACGATAATAAACCTGAATATTTTTTTATGTAGCTTTATTTAACCTCTTAACTGAATAATTTTCTTTGCTATCTAATAAGATGACCCTTCCTGTTTTGAAAAGAGGCCGTCGTTTTCATTCATCTCAGTACGTATAGAATACTTGAGATGTTTATAGATTCTACGCAATTTTTCTCTAAAATTATATGCTAATTAATGACTAAATTTTAGTTTTAAGACTAAAAATGCGATAATTCGATGCACGAATATTCTCGGGCTTTTAAGTTAAGCGGTTAAATACATTACAGTAAATTATTATTCATTAATGTGAGTATTTCTACTATCATGGCCAACTGCCATATTATGGATTCCTGGTTCATTATTGCAAATTTATCTGGGTGTGTAATCTCCCAAGCAAAATTGAATTGCATTGTAACAGACTAATTTAATTTTGGGAAAATGCAAAATTATTTTTTCTCTTATGTTTTGTAATAACTGTTATATTTTAAAATGTGTATTTTGGAGTCTCGCTTGCATAACTGCCCCCAATTGATATTTAAAGTGTTATAATTTATGTATTGTTTTTTGCAGCCTTATTATGTTATAGTGAAAAATTTAGATTTCTGGATATCAGGATAATGTTTAAAATATTCATAATTGTTATTTAAGTTTGAGGCAGCTATTATTTGTGATTTACAAATTAATGTAGCTAGAATTAATATCTCAGCTTGGTAACTTTCACAAGAAAATATTTTCAAAAATAATGTAAACAATCCGTCAGTTGTAAAAAAACATAATACTAAAACAAATATTTTCAAAAATAATGTAAACAATCCGTCAGTTGTAAAAAAAAACATAGTACTAAAACAAATATTTTCAAAAAGAATGTAAACAATCCATCAGTTTTTTTTTTTTTAAAAAAAACATAAACCAAAAAATAAAATATATATGAATAAGACAAACCGGATGCTTGAATTGCCGTAAAATATGATTATCATCTTTATTGTTTTGTGTTTTCTCTGGTATTCTGAAAATTACTGTTAGTATACAACAGAACGAGTTTCAACAATTCTTTTTACCACCTTTGAAATATTAGTACGGGGTCTCTTAAATAGTGAGTTGCGATTGTAAGCTGTGAAAATTCTCAGAGGATATTCTCCTTGCAGATTCTTCAACCTTTGTTAGCAAAAATAATTGAGAGAATAATCTCGACTTAAAAGATTTCAATAAAATTTGCTAGTTAACTGTTTTTATTTAAAATTCTTTTTTTTGGTATTATTAAATAATATTTAAATTTATTTTGCAACTTGATGACCCGAAATTTTTTTCCCCGCCCTGTGAAAGATCGCGAGTAGAGAAAGTTTAAAGAACGCTTCCCTAGCGGAAACTATTATTTGGATAGTTTTTGCATAGTTAAATGTTTCATCAAAAACTCATTAAGCTCACGTTTTAGACTGCATAGTGTGTTTTTCGTGTCGAAATTCTTTGAGATGAAAGTATAACCGTTTTTGAAAATAGGTATTTCTAGTAATGCTTATTTTCAAAACTGGTTATACTTTCTTTAATTTGTAACACTGATCCCTGTTAACATTGCGCTGCATTTTTTTAATTTGCAACTTTGTAAATATATATAAATGAATATTAGGAATATTTACAAAACTAATGAATTGTTTTGAAGTTAAATTATTATTAAAATAAATTAATTGAAAAGACTGCAATTATTTTCTTCAACTCTCCTCCTTCAAATAAAAAAATTAATAAGTAAATTATTATTTTTAATTAGTTATTCAATACAAATAAAAAAACAAATGTAAGTGATTTAACCCTTTAGAGGGCCGTGGAAAGCATGCTTACCATCAAATTCATCAGTTTTTAAACGTACTGTTCAGCAACGGATTCCGAGACTACCACTGTTGGACGATTTTACACCGGAAAGGGGTGTCAGGCAATGAATCATATGAGCGCATTTCCGGAGTTCTTTGTTAGATCACGCTCAGTAAAATGTAAACATCACCCTTCATTCTTCACTTTCTCCTATTTTGATGAAAATAACTCCGCCCGGCGCATGCGCAAAAGCGCGGAAGGTTTCCGAATCCGTTGCTAAACTATACAATGTAAGCTATTTCAAAGTTCTCATCAAATTTTTCGATGAAACGAAATCCTATACGTTCCAGTTTCTTATGTCAAAGCGTGAAAAAGTAGCTTCACCTTTTAATTAATTATTAATTAGTGAAATTAATTAACAAAAATTAATGTCTTTTAATAAGCTAAATGAATTTATTTTCTTAAATTAATTTCAGTCAGTGGCGAATCTAGGATTCGGGTCGTGGGGGAGGGGGGGCTGAGGTCATAAAAACTTTGTATCGTCGTGACGAATGTCAAACCTCAAAGCTAAAGTAAACCAAAACTGTTTAACTTTACAGACTTTACTCACCTGACAATAAGAATCATAAAGAACAATAAATACTTTCGATAATTTAATAAAAATTACAATGAAATAACTATCCAAAAAATGTCTTCGACCGCGTCAAAGCTACAAGTACAAGTGGAATGACTACAAAAGTAGGAAAATTTTCGAGCCTGTCTAGCCAGAAAGAAATGTTGAAACGTTTTTATTATTTTTAAAAGAGGGAAATTAAGAAAAAACAGTTGTAATGATTTTAAATAAAAATCAATAATTCTGGTTTGGCGGGGGGGGGGGGGGGTGGCCCCATAGCCCCCCCCCCTAGATTCGCCACTGATTTCATTCCCAAAGTTATTTTATTATACCATCACTAGTAATAAACGGCCCTTGAAAGGGTTGAATGCGTAGTGTAAGGGTAATTATGTACATTTTTATTTTAAATAGAATAGATATTAAGAAAAATTGAAATCTCTCTTTAAATACAGTCTGAAAACTTATTGAATGTTTAATGGTTTCAGGAATGGAAAAATGTTCTTTTAGCAATGATTGCATTTGATTTTCAGTTATTTGCAAGTGCTTTTTCCACTTCAAAGATATTGTGATTTTTATATTTTACAAAGTCTTTAAGGGAAAAAATATAAATATATGTATTCATGTATTAAATTTCATAGACAAAAATTCTCTATAGTTTCCATAATAACAATACTGTACATGCAGAATATGCTCTAGAATGGCATAACCTAATTTAAAATTAGATTCTACGAGTGCTGATTGCTCGAATGAGTCGAGACAGTGTTTCTTACATTTATAGACGCATGTATCATTTCCGTATCACTGACTGTTACCTCTTCTTTCCTTTTATAGACGAACGAGACGCGATACAGAAGAAAACCTTCACCAAATGGGTCAACAAGCACCTGAAGAAGGTGAGTACCTCTCAACAAAGCTTCTCAATTGCGCAGTTAATCAGAGGCAGGGATCTCGGAGGCCCTTTTGTTTTTATCCGCTCACCAGAACACCGCTATTCATGTCTTCGCCGTGCCGTAACACTGCTAACTTTTGTGCGAAGCAGAAGAAATCAATATGCGCTCACACACCGCTCATTCTCGCCGGAATTATCTGTAATCAGTTGGTGGTGGCCTTGATTTTAAGTAGAGCTTCGCAACTTGTTCTTCGTTTTAAAACAATACGGAGTGGTACTTGGTTGTGTAACGATGGGGGGAAATGACAACCATGCCACCCAATTCCTGGCGATCCATTCATATTTGTGGTTGATTGGCTTGGGGCTCAGGGTTGCCATATTGGCTTTTTTAAAGCCAAATTATGGAAATTTGGCCTTTTTCAAAGTCCTTGGCCTTAGGAATTTTCATTTGGCCTTAAATTCATTTTTGGCCTTATTTTCGTTAATGACTTTCGTTAATGAAATGGATTCTTCCTACGATAATTTGTTTCCATAGCGACCACAGTCAACTGGACATTTTGGCGGCCACAGTTCTCGTGGCGGACCAGGGTTGCCATATTGGCCTTTTTTCAAGCCCTTGGCCTTAGGAATTTTCATTTGGCCTTAAATTCAATTTTGGCCTTATTTTCGTTAATGACTTTTCGAACAATTTTTAATCACTTATTCTATTGTTTTTTAATAAATTTTTGATATTACGCATTTCAAATTATACATAATGAGCTGTCAAACGAAATAGCTCCCGAATAGAACAAAGTTGTTTTAAAATTCTTTCACTTAAATTTTAGTTTAATAATAGAACATTGAACATATGCTATCAAGTGGTATTCGTTTTCATGATGGATAGCTGTTTTTCTAATGGCAAATAACGTTTTCAATCAATTTGTCAAATTTGGTCTTTTTTGGCCTTATTTTTAAGAAGGTTTGTCCTTATTTTTCTATTGATCTGGCAACTCTGTTGGGGCTAGTCATGGACGGGCCCGCGACGAAGATGAGATATTAGAGTGTTTATTTTATTTTTTAGAGCCAAATATGACGAAGGTAGTCGAGCAAAATATACTATGTCTCCAGCTCCATTATTAATCTTTTCGGCGCCTCAGGTCGCTTTTCAACGATCATGCAAACGATTAGTCGAAGAGACATTAAATTACATGAAGAGCAAAGCATTTCATATTTTGTTTGGAATAAAAATACTTCAATGTCTAATATTTTTATTGTGAAAAATACTTTTATATAAAACAGTATAATGCAGAAAATCCTTTTATCGTCTGCGTGTTTTTAAAAAAAATTAAATGACAATATTAGTTGCACCAAACGATTTTTATAAATTGCAGAAGCTAATTTTTTGCCAATGTTATTAATAATTTTTAAAAACGATATAAATTTAATTCAACATTGCAAGTGGAAACTCGGAGGCACATTAATAAAATTATTTAAATTATCTGTAATATTTTCATCCTATAGGAATGGCAACAATAACGATGAAATAATCTTTTACATGGGTGGAAACATAGTTTTAAATGAATAAAAAAAAAAGTTAACCATTTAATGGATTGTCACTAAGCCTTCACTAAAACCTTCTTTGTGTTTTAGAAGTGTTTAGAGCAAAATTTGAAGAAAGTCTATTCAGCAATTTGGATTTCTCAACCGTACAAACTATTTATGGGCAAATTATATGGATTTATTACATTGAAGTAGACTGGTGCATTATATTAAGATTAGAATCGAAATATTTACCACATCGATGGTCAGTAATGTCGAAAGCGGTTTATTTTCCCCCTCCGACACCATTAGTATTCCTCCAACGCAGAATTGAATTTTTTCCACGTGTTTTTCCTTTTAAAGGCCATTGTTAAATCATTCACGGTTTATGAATCTGCTGCTATGCGAAGGATTTCACTCGAAATGGCTTACCATTCTGATGGTTGCGGTGTCAAGGTCCATCCTGTTAACGCACAGAACGACCTCACAAGGCCATCGTCGTATTTTTACTCCTCGTTATGTGCGAAGCATCTGAATCGGAAAAATTCACACATTTATTTGCCTTGGGAGACTATTGTTAGCGCAAATTACGATGGCTACCGTAATCGTTGAATGGCCAGTTGCCGTCATTGAAGAATCGGACGGCAGAGCCAGCATGCTAATTATCAGTGCGATTGGACATGTTGAGCAACAGCAAATTTCCGAAGTCGGGTCAAGGGTTTTCAGTGAGTCTGATCTATTCTTCTTAGGATGTTTTTCTGAAATGTCATTTTCTTTGCCCATCTAGAATTAAGATGTTTTGCCTTCAAGAGTTTTCAGTGAGTCTGATCTGTTCTTCTTAGGATGCTGTTCTTCTGAAATGTCATTTTTTGCCCATCTAGAATTAAGACGTTTTGCCTTCAATGGTTTTCAGTGAGTCTGATCTATTCTTCTTAGGATGCTGTTCTTCTAAAATGTCATTTTTTTGTCCATCTAGAATTAAAACGTTTTGCCTTCAAGGGTTTTCAGTGAGTCTTATCTATTCTTCTTAGGATACTGTTTTCCTGGAATGTCATTTTTTCGCCCATCTAGAATTAAGACGTTTTGTCTTGGGTATTTTTGTTCAACCTGAAACGTGATGTTTCTTCGAAGGTCTATGTCCGTGTTGTGTATGGGTTCATGGTTACGTGATACACGTCAATGACTACAGCAGTTTAACTTTGGGAATTATTGGGGATCTTTCAGGAGGAAAAGGGATGTGATAACCAGTAGAGTAGCGAGCGTAAGTAGCGCCCGGGGCATAATCTAATTTCTTCGCCCTCATCGTCGTCAGTGGCTTAGCTGAGTGTAAATGGCTCTCTGGGCAAGATTTTTTCCCCCGCCCCTTTATCAGAATTGACTTTGGAAAGTGACATAAACTTACAAACGCTTTGTCTCCATGGCGTCCCCTAAAACTGGCTCCCGGGGCATCTGCACACCCCTTGACTCCCCCGTCTCTACTCCTTTGATGACGACATAACACATCGTAAGACAGTGTATAGTTATATTTTATGCTCAGTGACGTTTATCACACGAAAGTATAATAAGCAGTATTGTTGAAACCAATCTCACCCGCATGCAGATCTGTAAATTCCATTTTCAGTAATCTTATCGTTTTCGCAGGTGTTCTGGCTAATATATTGTATAGGTACTTCTTACCAATTCTTGTTGTAGATCGTAGTTCTCAGATTGGTTGAAGATATTCCTTAGTTGATACACACATGAAATCTACGTGGGAAAAAAAAGAAATGTTTAGGTAATTTTAATTGTGCTGTTGAACGTGGTCAATGCAGCAACGTATGTATTTTGAAGAACGTGGGCGATTGCTAAGAGGCTATACTAATACATCGTTCCAAACATTGGGCAATGAATGGGGAGAGCGGAATCAGCAAGATTGGAGATACCAACATGCTTTTACCCCTATGTAGATGTAATTATGTAAATATGGTAAGGTTGCTCGCAGATTGAGCCCGCAGCCTAATTCGTGCTCAGTTTTCTCTTTCCCACTGGGGGGAGGGTCATCATAAGGCTACAATCCTTGAGTTGACCCCCTTTTAGTTAATGGAATGGAATAATTTGGTTAGGTTTGCATTTTCGTCAGTTTTTAAATAGCAGACAATTAGTGATTCCTCATGGATATTTTTAAACATCGTTTTGTGTTTTAACACTCCTGTAATCGGGCTAGTTGCGAATGTTTTTTTAAAAAATTTAACCCTTTATGTCACTGTGTTGCATATCTGCAACAAACCCAAAAGGCGCCTGTCTTTTCCTCAGTAAGCTCTTCAAATCGATTTCAATGGTTGTTGCATTACTGCCACATTGTAATTAACACAGTATGCTCATATATTCCCCCCAGGAGCAAAATTATATCCCGTGTTCTGCAACATGACCTCAAACATTTGGAAATGTTCTGTAGGCAGTTTGTCCAAATTTGGCGGACTACAGTGAAATGCAAAAGAGATATAAAAATACTATTTAACCGTAGAATCTTTATTACTCATTAATGACAAAACATTATATTAAAATTAATAATGTAAAACCAAGGCATATATTCAGAATTTGCAATTCTGTCAATGACTTTTAAAGTCGGATACTGCGACATTAATGGGGGAAGTACTGTTCACAAAATGTTTATGAAAATTTGGTCCGTACATTGCGACAATGGCCGCTTTTAACAATTTTCTGACAGATTTAAGGTTAGGTGGTGTACCATTGAAATAAATAAACATTCTTTTGTCAGTTGTTCCAACTGCTGCGTCAT
Organism: Araneus ventricosus; assembly: GCA_013235015.1. Taxonomy (NCBI): domain Eukaryota; kingdom Metazoa; phylum Arthropoda; class Arachnida; order Araneae; family Araneidae; genus Araneus; species Araneus ventricosus. Next base: position 28,882 of record BGPR01008651.1, on the reverse strand, counting down.
CCCCATCAATTGCGGTGGGTCTTTTTTGAACAATTTTGGCGATTGTTGATTTACAAACTGCTTTCGACACGAGAATAGAAATATTAAATACTTTAAATTTCATTAATCTGGGGGATGTCTGATTCAAGCTCATTAATGGCCCTTTTTTTTTAAGGATGAAATGTTCTGCAAAGTCCGCGTTTGTTCTGCGACGTACATCGCACTTTTAAGCACCTTCTGCTTCCGGCAGGACTACAGGTGAAGTGCAGTAATTCCCTAACAGGTGGTTTTTAAAAACAGAGTTTCATTTGACGCTTAAACATTTTCACGAGGTTGCTCCTGAAACTTCTGGGGAATTTAGTGAAGTTAAAAAGAGTGGGCACGTCCATTTATGAGAAATGTGGTGAAGGTCTTTGTTAAAACAAAACTATCAACTGTTTCAAACACCGAAATTTTGAATTTTTGATGCCATTTTGCATTATGTTACAAAAATGAAAAAAAAAAAAAAAATTGTCAATAAATTTTTGTTCTAAGGTGATAAATTTTTTAAATTATTTTTTCCATACATACAATGATGTATTCTAACGTCTGAGTCATTTTTCTCCCTTCAAATTGGAGTTGTTGAGACATAAAGGATTAAAAAATCATTTTCAATTTTTGATTTTTCAAATACCTAAATCTTCTGCTTTGAGTCTTGTGCACTCATTCACCCCAACATCGGAAGTTAGTTACGTCAAATACTAGTGGAAAGTCAATCATACATCTTGCAGATACGAGGCGACCACCAATGTACCTCCTAGTACACGACTGTTGGTGTGCTAAGTAACCATATTGTTACGAACATGGAAAATCAATTCCCAGCAATGTTTGTCTTATGGTTGGGTAGAGAGTTTTACAGGGGTAAGTATGGGATGACTGACAGCAGCCAGGCCTGGACTTCTGACCGTGGCGACAAATCGATGATTCCAGAAAATGCAAGCCTTTTCTCGATATCTCTATTAGGAAAGAAAATACGCTTGAATATACGAGAAAACTCCATGCGACGTCACGGCCTGTAGGGGAGAGTATATAAGGACCGGTCTTGTATAAGGGAGGGGTGTGTGTTGATCCGCTGGAACAACTTTGGAGTTTCGCCTGCAGTGCGAGCTAGGAAGCCAGTGAGCTGAACGTTATTGAAAGCGTTGTTGTTGCCGTTATTAGTATTTTGCTGACTGTTTGTGTTGCCAAATCTCAAAGTGCTGAACTGTTATTACCTGTGAATTGTTGTCTGTTTACGTTGCTAATCTGTGCAAGATCTATTGTTTCCTGTCACCTGTGCTACGTGTTTTCCTGCACATTTGTGAATAAACCTTCATCCTCCATCATCCTGCGTGTTGGACTGCTTACACCACACACCCACAGAAAGATTTTGTAACAATATTTTCTGAGTTTCACTAAAATAGGATGATCGCATTCTATGTAGAAATGAAAGTAAAATGAGTTAAAATGAAATCTAGTAAACTTTTAGTCCAAAGATGTCCAACTCGTAGTGCACAACGAATATCTTTGCCGCCCGTTAATCATCACAATATGTAACAAAATTTTTAATAAAATTTCTTAGCTTAATTTTTAAAATACCTTACTATGCATAATTATTAATAGCAGTGAAGTTGGGAATGCCTGAAAGTTTAGTGAAATTGGGGTGCCTTAATTTCAAAACTATTTACCATCCAAGTTTGAAAACTTACAAAAATTGGCATAGGAAATTATTTCCATGCTTTGAAGTACAGGTTGACAATTATTGAGCTATAATGAAATAAAAAATAAAATTTTCAAAAACTAACGAGTTCAAAAATTGTATTCAAATTTTAAAAGTAACTACAGACATTGGGATTTAGTTTATGACATGTTCGATATGCTTGTCATCAATGGCTATGACGTGGCGCAGACGAAGAGCAAAATTCTGCAAAAATCGTTGAAGTGTCGAGACATCGAGACTACCAGTTCTGTCGAACTTTTAAATCACATTTATGATTGTTATAACACTTGGACCGGTTGTCTTCAGCTTTTACTCGGTCGCAAATTTCCTTTGAGCCGCAATCGGGCTGTTATTGCTCGAACAGTAGGCCTTGTCGATCGATATACGTTCAGAAACGCTGTATTTCGACATTTTCAACGGAAATTGAACAATAAGAGTGCGCATGGCTAAAAAAAATAATCCAAACATGCACTGCATTCAACCGCCAAGTTTTAACTGAATCTCGCCAGCGGTTCTAAAGTTATCAAGGATTTTTTTTTCATATAGCTCAATAATTATCACCCTGTATGTACTTAATCGGTGCTGTTAATTACTCTCATAAAAGGAAATAAGTCTCTCTTCAGATTAACGATTATGAACATTAACTTTACCGTTGTCCTTGTTCTTTTTAACACTCCGAGTCCTAAGCCGGCCATAACCGGCCATGCAACTTCTATACTAGTGGGCCGTATTTCGGCCGTTTGCTGTTCCAAAAGGGGGGAGAAGGCAGTTGGGCGAGTGATCATTAACCCTTGATCACTCCCTTACGGGAGAGATGAAAGGCCTGCCATTCATATCTCCCACCACCCGTAATGAGGAGAAGGGGGGAACGGGGCGGACGAATCCATTCCACAGATCAATTAGTAAGCAAACCTCAGTATACAACTGTACGCAGATTTTGAGAACTCTTGGCAGTGAGAGGGTTAATACTGTTTTTGAAATAATCTTACGTTTTTGTAAAAATTAAAGTTTTTGTCTTTTTGTGACCCACACAAACTTGTTTGACTTCCGAATTTGAAGACTTTGTTTATGGGAACAGTGCTAGCATTTGAGTTCGACGCCCTTGCTTTAGTCTGTTGATAAAGAAAACGGTATACAGTAGAGTCTCAATAATTCGAGTCTCGATTTTTCGAGTTTTCCATAAATCCGAGTTGGTGAAAGAAATCAGTTTAGCTCCCAAATAATGACCAACACGTGAAAGAATTACATCTAGTTTTTATTGTTGTTCGACGGGTCGCATCTCCACTGCGCACCCCGAAGCCAGAAATGCTCTCTCCCAAAGAAAATGGGATATATTTAAGATCGATGGATAGGAGCAATGTGTTTAAACAAAAAACAATTGACAATTATTTTAAGATATAATTAACCTGTTGCTATCGGCAGTAATGTAAAAATATGTAGGTACATTTTTCATTTAAATATACTACACTGAAATTTAAAAATTGCTTTGATTTCCATTTATTTATTTATTAAATTTTATGATTTTGAGTTTTCGATAGTTCAAGGTAGTCCCGGTCCCGTCCACCTCGAATTATCGAGACTCTACTGTACCAATAAGTTAAAATCTGGAAAATTTGTCTAAAACCTGGATAATCCCGGCCAATCCCGGAAGTGTGGTCACTTTATTCATGTTACATATCGGAGAAGCAGGAGCCCCAAAACTGGAGCCAATTTTAAGCCTCCTTGCCAATTGACACTGATTGGAACCCGCAGCCTCTTAACCGTGACTGACCGATTGACTTGGTGCTGACTCCCAACATGATCCGGGAACACGCGGGCTGGTTCACTGACACTGCGCACCTCCGGAGTCGTCTTACGGCCTTCCCAGCAACCGGTGGCCTTTAGACCCTGGCAGAAAATTTGCCGTTTATCGCACGCTTTCCTTTTTTTCTTTTCACCCTTTATCGCATCGGATGCCGGCCATTGTTTTCGGCACCGCCCCTTTTCCCTCCGCCCTCTTCTGCGTCAGCCCGACGGGAAGGGATGCTGATTGATAAAAAAAAACCTGTTTGATAGTTTTTTTTCAATAGGGTGACAGACATTTTTCTTTCGCCTTTTCTGTGTGACATTTATATCGCTATTTATTCCAAAAGCAATTTCCGAAATATAGGAGCATTATCGACCTCTTTCTTCAGCGATGACGAGGTTGTTGCTTTGTTTTAAGGGAGTGTTTTCGCGTGTTCTGAGAAATATGTCATTTATCTACGTTTGTATGATTTCGGTGTTCTTAAATCGGTTTCATTAATCAAAAGAACCAAAAATCCGTTACGATATCCTGCAGGTGAGATTTTCGCCACCTCTTTACAATTCCTAGACTTTCTTTTTCAAATGTGCCTGTCTTTTTTCATTTGCCTTTTGATAAAGCACTTTTTTGTTGCGGATTGAATTGCAAGTGGCGAGTAGATTGGTTGGTTGGTTAATAAGGTTTTAATGGCACGATAGATACCAATGGCTGTGCTGCGTTATACTTTCGGAATTCATAAACAAATAGCAGCTGAAAGAATGATGATTTGCACTTTAGTTTAAACCAGTTCAGGTAGTTAAGAAATAAGTGGATCAAATATATCAGGTTTGGGAATAAGAAATTAATTGGTAATTTTTATGTAAAATGCCTGATCTCAGGACAGCGGAAGCTTCACCACTTAGTTTGTACTATTTTCTTTTTTTCATTGGATTTATATGGTTAATTAATTTTTTATTATCGATATTAAAAAATACCCTGCTATTTCTTACCTTTTCTTCGTGATTCACTTTAATACGTAACTATTGGGGCTGTGTGGTCTGCATAGTCTCATTGCCTCCGATAATATCTAGGATACAAAAGCTTTCAAATTAAAATTATTGTTTCGAAAGTTTCTTTGTTCTTATGGAGTTTGTGTCTATTTTTTTTGTTTTTTGCCGAAAGGTTTTTATAACTGTAATTATTTTCCCTGACTTTCGTTTCTATATCGGAGGATTGTCCCATAACTGAAAATTCTTGAGTATGCTGCAAATTTTCCAAGAGGCTTCTAACTACATAGCTAGTGAAAAACAAGTATTTTACTTCAAGTCAGTCAAGCTGAGAAGATTACATGGACCAAATGCCCAAGTTTATGGGTCGCACGCAAAATTATTAATAAATAAAAAAAAATTCATTTTTTATAATATTAGAAAGTAGAGTACGAAAAAGAACAATTATGGTGATAAAATTAAATTTAGTTTAACATGTCTTGTCTTGCAGCATTTCTGCTACTTTGGAGAAAAACTTATACGCAGCGAATGCTTCCGAAACGGATAAGGTAAAAAATGCTATTAAATCTGAATTATAAGCCAGACTTATTTCCTTTTATAATTTACCTGCTTTCACCCGAGCCCCGCAAATTTTCGATTGTTTTTAAGCTCTTCAACAATTATATGTCAAATTCATGCACTCCAATTTCACTGGATCGTTATTAATAAATGCGTATACATGGGTCGATGCAGGCGAAAACTGGGGCCATTTTGCTGCCCCTTCACAAAATTCCACTTCATGAAAACGGCCCCTTCACAAAATTCTACTTCATAAAAACGGCCCCTTCAAAAAATTCAAATTCATGAAAACGGCCCTTAACAAAACTCAAATTCACGTAAAATGTAGAAATATAACTGCTAAAATTGAAGGTTTTACATGATAAAAAAATTTGTCACGAAAATATTTTTATTTTTCACAAAAATATAAAAAAATTTGTCACGAAAATATTTTTATTTTTCACAAAAATATTTTTTTCCACAATATTATTTTTTTTTTCCACAAAATTTTTTATTTTTCACAATTTTTATTTTATTTTTCACAAAAATAATTTTTTTCACAAAAATGGGCCCCTAAAAAAAACACCTGGATGGACTCCTGGTATAGTTTGAAATCTTTCTAAATGGAACTTAACCTATGAAATTTATGAAAACTTAAGTTGCATCAGCCTGCCCGCAAAAATTCCCTCCGAGCGCCGCTAGTTTGACTTGTTTGCTCCACTTCCTGAAAATGGTCAAGGTCCCTGCGCCCATCTTGTGACCGCTGCGGCACCCTTTTATCTCTGGGAAGCTATTGCGAATTTCACTGGATTACCTCATTCGGAATGTTCGGATTTGCCCCGTTCTCGGCGGGGGATGCTTCGGCTCTTCAAGGAAGTTCTGTAGGAGACTTTAATCCCATGTTTGCCTGCCCACTTCTCCTACGCTGCCCACCTCATGACCTACTCTCACACATCTGTTGATGATCGGCATTTTTTATTTTTTGTTTTATTTTGTTTCTTTTCGAAGGTTAGGGACCAAATTCCTTTGATTTCTTCAGGGTTAAAAACTGTCCCACCTTTTGCCTACCTTTTTTATGCAGAATGGAACATTTTTTGACCCACCCAGTATGCTATGAATTTATGGTAAATTCGCAAATAAGTGAAAAATGTATGCTAGTCAATAGGGTGTACATTAATTATGAATTGAGTTAATCATTTTATGTTATTTTGAATAATATTGCATGTTAAATAATTGAAATGCACGTCCCCCATTTTTATAATAAAAATATTGTGCATTCGAAATTTTTTCTTTATATAGTTGTTTTCCTGAAAGAATTCAACTTTTGCCGCGACCCCATTATCCTCATATTTCGAATGCGTGACGTCATTCCCGTACAGATTCTTCATTAGCTCTTTGCCGCGGTATCATGTCCAAGCTTGTTGACTAGTGGCTATCGCCATGGGTTTTTGACGAATGCGCTGCTTTGACTGTTTAGCGCACTGGAGAGGAAACAGGGAGAATTTGTTTATCTTTTCTGCCTATCTTGTCGTATCGTGTTAGGGTTATCGCCAAAATATTTTTTTTATATAATTTTTTTTGTGCGTGCATTTCTTTTTCCACCAGTCCTGATCTGATGTCATCGAAAAAATCTAAAAAGAAATACCAGACAGTATTTACGAAGGGCTATTCCGAGGGATATTCGTTTATTATCGCTTCGAAAAAATGTAAATCGTATGCATTTTGTACCATTTGCACGTGTGATTTTTCTATTGCTTCCGGAGGCAAGTATGGCATTTTTAAGCCTATCGCAGGGCAGGATAATGCTCGGATATTAGGCACGAATAAAAAAATAGATTTTCTGAATAAATATACATGAAGAAATGTAAATCCATAAATTAAAGCTCTGAAGTATGAAAAAATACATACTTAAGTCAATAATTTATATTGGTAATACTGTCTAGATATAAATTATGTATGGAAGAGTGAGGACTAAAAATAGTGTATTCTAAAAAAACTGATAAGATTATTTTAAAAACCCAGCTAAGCAATTTTTAAAAATCAATACATTTTCATTTATTTTGTAAAAAAAATAAAAGTTTGAGAAAAGTATAGCCAAAATAAAAGATTGCCTCATTAGGCCCCGTCCACCCTATTTGTACATGAGCTAAATAAAATAAATGTTGGGCCTGCTGCGCATTTGTGATCGTGCATGTATAATTGAAAATGTCTCCCCTCTTTTTCAAATCTGGAGGTTGGCAGGTGTGCGCATAATTTGTAGGTTTCTGTCAAATTTTGGACAATCCTTCCACGGGAAGTCTGTCTGTCCGTGTTCGTGTGAACACAATAACTCAAAACTTAATTATCTAGATAGATAAAATTTGGTACACAGTTTTATCATCTGCAATGTAGGCCCGTATCAATTTTTTTAATGTCATGGTACATATTTATATACCATCCATTACTTATTTTATTTAATATACCAGCCCCCGAAATGATATTGAATTGAAACTATTAATTCGCTCTAAACCACATTTTAAACATAGCGAAGTCCGGGTTTTAAGAACCCTCGAGTTCACGCACTCAATCAAAATCAACCCATCGTTTTGTTTGGCTGGTTGGCAAGACGGATCCAGGCACTTCCTTCCTTCCTCTTCCGCTGTGGAATGCTTCCTCTGGAAAAGAATGCGCTTTCGTTCTAATTTGTTCCTGTCTCTTCTTTTTGGCACTCAAGAGAATAATTATGATAAAAGACCGCGCACCCACCTTCGACGCGTCTGACGGAATCACCTGTTGCGTCGGGTGCTATCTAACCGGCTTCCTTCCGGTAGGCTGATCCCTGCGCTAGGGTTATTTGCCACTACTTGTTTTCGTCCACTTGACTCTTTGGATGATGAATTTCTTTTTCCTCGTTCGATTAAAAGCGCATTTTGAATTCAGTCTTCTCTTCTTTCATTCGAAATGAATTGATCATTTTTAGTTCAAAGTTTCGTATTGTTCGGTTCTTAAGCACATTTTGAATTCAGTCTTCTCTTCTTTCATTCGAAATGAATTGATCATTTTTAGTTAAAAGTTTCGTATTGTTCGGTTCTTAAGCACATTTTGAATTCAGTCTTCTCTTCTTTCATTCGAAATGAATTGGATCATTTTTAGTTAAAAGTTTCGTGTTGTTTGGTTCTTAGTTCTTTGCAGGTTGTTTTAATTGGGTCTTTAGAATTAGTTATGAATATGATTAGTAAAAATCTACGAATTAACTCGTTGTTCGTGTAATATAAAAGAAAGGAAATGAAATTCATACAGCTATTTCATTTTATCACCTGTTATGTCGCTATTTCATTTTGGAGAGAGGGATGCTGGCTCAAGTGCCGTCCTCGTCATCTGACTCCGATTGAAAATTACAGTAGACTCCCTCTTAACCGGACTTCGTTTAACCGGATCTCCGCTTTAACCGGACGAATTTTTTTACCTTTAAAATGTAAAATATAACTAAAAATTTAAAAAAAACACGTGTTTCGTTATTTAGTATCGGTATCGCACGCATTTCAGACACGGGGTGGACCTGGAATGTCAATATGACAGTTGGGGGGGGGGGGTTAGAATTTGTTATTACTTTTTACTCACAGTAGAGTTGCAAAGTTGGTGAAAATCACGAAGAATTGTACATAGTGTCACATAGTCACACTAGACTAATAGTCACTATAAAGTCACTAGACAAATACTATATATACGATGAACAAAAATTAAATTTAAACATTTACGTCAACATGTAAGAAACCCTGTTATTAAAAGTATTGAAAAAAAGGCGATCCATATATATGGAGTTTTCAACAATTAATATAGCAGCTTGGCTGTAGACAAGCTTAAGCCAGGTTAAATATATATATATATATATATATATATATATATATATATATATATAATATATAGAATATAGTATAATGTAAAAACTTCTAAAAAAGAGATATTTGAAGCTTTTTAGCATCCTGTAGAAATTAAATGTCTGTAAATTACATTTTATCATTTCATTTAGAAATTTATTTTATCGAAACTGTCCTGCTTTGATTTTAAAAAATAATTTAAATTTCACATTAAAGAATTAGCTTTGTAGAAAGGGTAATATTCCTTTACGTGATATTAACTTTTGGGATGATCGTATTGTTGAAAAACGCAACTTTTCGTTCCGTAAGCTGCAATTTCTATAGATATTTGCCAGTTAACAAATAAATTTCGCGCCAAAGATGTTACACACCATTGTTAACGTTTGAAGAGATTCTGCTGTATTTAAGTCTTTGTCATTGGTGAAAACATGTGGTGACAAACTGTGATTCCGCAACTCTCATCAATCGCAGGCAGTTCTTAGCAGTCTGTTCGTCTTCCTTAATTCTTACATAATTGCCGCCTCAAGTGGATAATTGTCCCAGTTTTCGTTATTGGGTGTTACATTGCTTTCTCTTTTTCAACCTTGAATGCTAACCGATTCCACCATGTGCCAATCGCTGTTGACAAATTCTCTTTGCTATTTTCTTAGACCACAGGCGTCGTTCCGTGTTCATGATGTTCGCTCTGTTCCACCGATAAACCGGTCGTTAATTCTGTATCCGAAACGATCGTGACGAAGATCTTATCTCGTTTCATTCTTTGATTCATTTCGATTTCGCTGTAATACGCTTATTCCGAAACAGAAGCTTATCTGCTATACACAAGCGTCTGCTTTATAGATGGATTAATTGAATAAAAACGTGAAGCAAAGAGATTCAGTCATGTAACCGTGGACATTTGGTTCCGATGGAATACGATTTAAAGAGGACCTGGTTTAGAGAATGGGTTTTAAACCTTTGGTCCCGATGGAATACGATTTAAAGAGTACCTGGTTTAGAGAATGGGTTTTAAACCTTTGGTTCCGATGGAATACGATTTAAAGAGTATCTGGTTTAGAGAATAGGTTTTAAACCTTTGGTCCCGATGGAATACGATTTAAAGAGTACCTGGTTTAGAGAATGGATTTTTAAACCTTTGGTTCCGATGGAATACGATTTAAAGAGAACATGGTTTAGGGAATGGGTTTTAAAGTATATTTTGATTTTTCATTTTGAGAGAATTTTTTGGACCAATCGTCTTCAAACTGTGGATTGCGCCTCTTAATGAGATGCAGAATAACAACAACGACAAAAAAAATGAATGCAAAGATTTGGAAATAAAAGAAAAAAAATATTAAAAAATTGAGGATCAAAATAAGAGACTATGTATTCTGTTATTACAAGAATAAAATAAACGATAACAGTAACTAATCACACACACACAAAGATATTTTGGTATCAGTTATTTTAAATTCCACAAAAATTTTTTTTAAAAAAGTCACTAAAATGGATGCCGGATTAAAATTTATCTGGAAATTTGAGTTAGAAATATTAGCAGGTCGAGAACTGAGCAGGTTGGCTTAACCTGAAATGTCTATTGTTTACAATTTTCGTTTCTGGTATTTTCCGCATACAAGGAATGAAAGTCGTGTTTTTACTGTTCCTTTCAGGGTCACACAATGTTTGCCATTCCCTAGTGCGTTTCCACCAGTCATCTAATATTAAAAAGTGTATGCAACAAATGTAACTTTGTGAGATGAGACAACCCTTTGCCTGTAAACACAACAGGTGTGTCGAACACAGTTGTGCACGCATTCACTGTCCGTCAAGCATGTCAAATTCGAGGGGATGGATGGGCGAAGGAAAAAAGGTGTAGGTGCTTGTGGGAAGCTCGTTCACTTTTAATAAAAATATAGATTACTTTTGATATTTGTGTGGAACGGCAGTTTAATAAAGTTAGTTTTGAGAGATAAACGTCTCATCTCTAAGTTACAGGTTGTTTCGAGGTTGTAATATTCGTAACGAATATATATAAATAGTTATTTGGTTTTTTTAATGGTTTAAAAAATATATAACATTTTCATCATATACACCTATTAAACCCTCATTTAAAATTAAATATAATAAACAATATAACCTAATATTATTCACACAATGAAAAACAGAAAGTTAATAAGATTAAAAACTATTACTATGAAAAAGCCAATCCAGATATGGAATTCCAACAATCAAATGCCAATCGACCTGAGGAATCGATTATGTCACATTATTTCGAAATTTATAGGCACCTACCTTCTGTGAGGGCCAATTGTTGGAAAAAAGACAACAAATATTGGAGTAAATATCCAAAATATATTAAGAAAAGAACGAGAAAATTAACTAAATGCTTACTGCTTCAAAGTCATAGCAAAAAATGCCAAAAGCTAAATACGAATTACAGTTCCGCATTTATTGTGAAAATATTTTAACTAAAATATGTTATATATACTATATTAAATCATCATTAATAATTAAACTATATATATATATAATCGTTTGGTCATAAAAGAAATTAATTTAAAAAAATCGTTTGGTATTAAGTCTTTTCTAAAGGTTATAAAAATAATGTGGAAACGATACATTTGTCTTTTGCTAACGTTGCCTAGCAACAGAAAAGAATAATGGTGACTGAAGATGGAATTCGATGTAAGTGAGTGATGTAACGTTTGCGATGTAAGTATATATGTTTGTTTTACATGTTTGTGCTCTGGTAGACGTCCAATAAATGTATTATTTTTGATAAAGAAGGCTCCACGATTATTCATGCTATGCTGAAATACATCACAAGGTTTACCTCGTCAGTCTGAACCGTGGTCACATGTCGAGGACGACTTCTAAACCAGCATGCTCTTTCCAAATTTACACACCTTGCCTAAAAGAGAAGGTTTGGTTCTGGCGGTTTTATTGTTAACCGAGTAACCAACAAGCATAGCTATAAAATTCATGTTTTCCTTCTGAAGTGTTGCATCTTTTGTCTGCTTCAATCTTATGTATTTTTGGGGGAATTTTTATTATACTCATTATTTTACTAATTGACCTTGATTGAATGTGAGTAATTCAGGATTTTTACAGGACTTATTTCATGTAATTTTATTCATCATTTCTTTTCATTTTTGGCTCCCAGATAAGTCCTTTAAAACATGGAAATTATTTTATGTACAAATTTTCGAAACTTTTCAAAATTTAATGGAAATTGTTTTTAAAATTCAAGCAACCCCTTATTTCGCCGAAATTTGCTTTCAGATCGAAGCTTCATGAATTTTTATCCCCTCCATTCACATTTTGTGATTATCTTGAAAAATCAAGAAGACAGAGATCTTGGCCTCCAAAGGTGTAGATTTAACAAAAACATATCTCAAATTCATTTTTAACTTCCGTTTGCATGTATAGTTCATCAACGGATTCCGAGACTACCACTTTTGGACGATTTTACACCGGAAAGGGGTGTCAGGCAGTGAGTCATATGGGCACATTTTTGGAGTTCTTTGTAAGATCACGCTCACTGAAATGTAAACATCACCCTTCCATTCTTCACTTTCTCCCTATTTTGATGAAAATAACTCCGCCCGGCGCAGGCGCAGAAGCGCGGAGGGTTTCCGAATCCGTTGCTATACAATAGTTGGGTATTGCTGTTGAATTTATTTATTGTATTAACGACCTGATGTGATGCCGCAGTAATATATTTCAGAACTAACCCCGCAATTCTCAGCCGTAGTCAAGTAAGAAGATGACATCTCAGACAGCATCCACTTTACAAATTTCAATGTTAGGACATTTAACCTACAGTGTAGATTCAACTTGCACCATAACCCCGCACAAAGAAATCGGGCCTGGAACCTCGGGTCTAAATCTTCCCTTCCCGCAACGGAAACTCAACTACTAGGCGAAGGAAATCTCCATAGTTAGGTCGACGTTCTTACTTGCAGTGGCGGATTTCGACAATATAAGGCCACAGGCCCAAAATTGTTTCGAGGCCTCTACCCCATGTTGTAAATTCGCCGTTGGCTTACGCCTGTCTCAAAAAGCGCCCTTGCTTGCTTCCGAACGATTCAAAATTTGTAAATCTTGTTTTATAATAAGTTGTAAAATTTAAATAATTTATGATGCATTTTCATATGATCTTGATTAACATTTCGGTGTAATTAAATATTTTAAATTAAGTTTAAGGTAGCAAATTATATCTGTTACTTACTGTTGTATTGATTGGACCACACTGATACTCCTTGTGGGTGGTATGTAAAGTGACCATTTATTTTTCCCTCGAAACGGGACACTTACTAATTTTTAGGTAATAACTAAGGTGATCTTTTGTTTTCCCCCTCAAAACGGGACACTTTCTAATTTTTAGGTAATAACTAAGGTGATCTTTTGTTTTCCCCCTCAAAACGGGACACTTTCTAATTTTTAGGTAATAACTAAGGTGATCTTTTGTTTTCCCCCTCAA
>BGPR01008651.1:0-10552 GCA_013235015.1 Araneus ventricosus | reverse complement strand
AAAAAAAAAAAAAAAAAAAAAAAAAAAAAAAAAAAAAAACCCAGCCCACAAAGACATGAAAAAGTTTTGAAAACAAAATCAAAACAAAAGTTACACATTATTGATTTTCCCGCTTATTTTTTTTTTCTTGCGAGAATGGCATTTTATTTGTAGAAAAGTTAATCCAAAACAATATTAAAAAAATAACAACATGAAAATTATTATACTGCAAGCAAAGTATGCGAGATGAATAAATACGTTAAGATACTGCCGAAAATAATAATCAAAGTTATTCAGTTGGAGGTCATGACGTATCTTGCGCGTCCGCCAATCAAAATTGCCAGCAAAGTTCCGAAGAAGTGCCGCGCGAGGAACTCTCTCCATAAAAATAACTCTCAACTGCCCAGAAAAAAATAATTTAAAAAAAAATTTGAAAAGATATTTTAACCGTTCTTGTTTTAAATCCGAGAGAACCGTTTTACTTATAAGCTGAAAGAAATTGAAAATAATAGTGTTATTAGAAAGTCGGATGCAACAAATTTAAAAACAAAAGTAACATTGCGATGGCGAAAAGGGCTATTTTTTATAAATTTGTCAAAATTCAGTAAATTACGTTAGAAATTCAAAACTAACTTCATTAGAACGGAAATCGCGTGCTCTTGCCGATGGTGTATCGATTTTTGTCGTACAGTTATCCGAAACCATGCTATTGAGAAATTAGTGCGAAAAATCACCCCAAACAACACAAAACATTAAATAAAAATTTTTCTAGAATAAATTTTAAAATTTCGGCTTCGAGGTACATTCAGTCACCATTACGACTACCTGTGTGCCAAATTTCATGGCCGTAAGTGCGATAGATTCGTCTGGACATCTCAGACACACACACACGCAAACATTGCCTTTTATAAGTATAGATAACAGCATGGTTTGAATGAAAATGCAAGAAGTTTGGAAAAAGAAAATTTATTTCAAACTTTTAAACAATATATGTATACCTAAAAAACCTATACCTAATACCTATAAAAGATGAATTTTTTTATGAGTATGTATTGTTCGGTTTCTTTTTTTGTTGTTGTTCTTTATGCACGCCTAGACTGCTTAACATAAAGGGAAAAGAAATAAATAAAAAAATAAAACAATGCAAGGAACTAACTTCATTTAATAAGGCTTAAAAAGAACAGTAGATGAAGATAAATAAAAAATGCAAGAACTGATAAATTAAACATGGGAAACATAATTTTTCTTCTTGCTCATATTTGAATGATGATGGAGAAAAAAGAAAATTGGCAAAAATGCTCGAATTTACCACTTAAATGAATAAAAATCTAATTCGAATTTTAAAAAATAATCTTGCGAGGTTAGCTCCCTCTTGTGCTAATCTAACACTGTGAAATTTGGTCCCTGTAAGTCACGCGGTCTGGGCGTGTATAAAGAGCATAAAAAGGAACATACATACTCATAAAAAAATTGCTCTTTTATATAAAAGAGGGAGATTTTATTACGCTTAAAATAGATTATATATTATTGTATAAAACTAAACTTTATTCAAACATGTCGATTCTTTTTAAACACATTAGGATCATACTAATTACTCTTAAATGGCAGTAATATTGCACCACGTATCTTGAGTTTTCATTGACTGTAGTTTAACACTATATCTTTGTTTGTCGTACTATATAGGGTGTCCACACTTATCGTGATCAATAGCTAATTTCTAAACCGTTAGAGATAGACGTATAGTTCCAATTGGAAAAATGCTTTAAAGGAAGGGAAGAATTATATTTTATGTTTTTTCAGTCACTAAATATATTTCTGAAAAAGTTACGAATTCTAACTTTTTATACGGTCTTCTGGTCCTATCAGTCATAT
The DNA here is from genome assembly GCA_013235015.1 of Araneus ventricosus. Taxonomy (NCBI): domain Eukaryota; kingdom Metazoa; phylum Arthropoda; class Arachnida; order Araneae; family Araneidae; genus Araneus; species Araneus ventricosus. The sequence goes on along the minus strand of BGPR01008651.1, from coordinate 8,701 downwards.
TTAGTATAAATATTTTTGACACTCTAACATTTTAAACAAAAAAGTCCCACTTTTCTGCGACAAAAACCGAGTGAGCTTCGAATTTCATGATTTTTAACCAATCGGCGGCCTCGTCGAGCAAGTGCTGCGCTTTGATTGGCGGATCGAAGACTTCTATTGAAATGGCGTAAAGTGGTCTAAGTCAGCGATATTCAAAGCTCCGTAACTCGGTCAGTTTTAGTCGCAGAAGAGTGGGACATTTTTTGTTTAAAATGATAGAGTGTCAAGAATATTTGACTAAATATGATTGGTAGGACCAAGGAACCGTATAAAAAGTTAGAATTCGTATCCTTTTCAGGAATATATTTATTCACTCAGAAAACATATATTATAATTCTTCCCTTCATTTAAAGCATTTTTCCCAATTGGAACTATATGTCCATCTTTAACGGTTTAGAAATTAGCTATTGGACCACGATAAGTGTGGAGTCCACGGCTATTCGAGACATAACGAATGCCAGGAAACTTTTCTCCGAAATAGTGAAAATAGAAATTAACCGATACTTCTGCATTGAAAAAGACATCCCGTCAGAACGGTTAATTATTTCTCCTTTTTCGAGTCGTAGGCGGGGAGTGACAGGAAATGTGTTGAGCCTCGCCGGAAACCGGCAGCTCTGTGTTTATCCTTTCTCCTCGAAGCAGCTGTTCGGATACTGATACAGACGCAGCGCTCATCTGTGTTTGTGCTTCAGCTCACCTGACCCGGAGCGGCCTTCCGTCCCTGCAGTTTCTCTCCTGTTTCAAGTTCGGGTTTCGAAACTGCAAGCTGGGCGATACCAGATCCTGATACAGCTGGTGAAAATATGAATATATGAGATATTTTTAGAATGGCGGTATCTTGATACGCTCTTCTTAAAAACCCTCGGTTAGGCAGCGGTGGATTTTGTCAATATGAGTCCACAGGCGCAAGATTGCTTCGAGACCCCCCTACCTGATGATGCAATTGTGCTACGATCACTACTATGCTCGTCGTAAAGGTTTCGAGGCCCCCCTAGATTCTCGAGGCACGAGGCGGGCGCCTCTACCACCTCTTCGAAAAACCGTCACTGCGGTTAGATGACATCCTAGTCCATGTTTGATTTGTTTTTCATAAAGTCTGGTTTCATTTTATGCTGTTAACAAGCGTTAAACGTTCCTTCAGTTATTTACAGTTAGATTCTAGCTTTTTATTGGACATTTTGAACCGTTTTTAAATTATTCTTATTTAACGAAAAGCGTGCTACATTTTTTTCACAATTAATCATAGCTCTATTGTCCATGCGGCAACTCAATTTTCGTAGAGAAATAGATACCTAGTTTTAGGCGTTCAACTCGTTTGATCGTTTCAAAATGCCAAGACTAGCACTTTTTGACGATTTTACTCTGGAAAGGGGTGACAGGAAATGCGTAAGATGAGGGCACTTCCGGAGTTTTTTTTTGGTCACGCTAATTAAAATGTAAATATCTCTCTCTCCATTTCTCACTTCACCCCTATTTTGATGAAATCATTCGCGCATGCGCAAAAGCGCGAAGGGTTTAGGAATCCCAGAATCATTTATAGAACAAGTTGAAATATATCACCCCAATAGATTGTTTCCAGTGTCATGGCGAACAATTGACAAATGAGATTGAGCTATTTTTCAAAATTAAAAAATTATATTTACAGGGCAAAGCCCATTTATTTTCTCCTATTTTCCAAAAACAACTGAGGAACATCTTCAAGTCTGTGTTGGTGAGGGGGTATGGATGGTTGTGCGTCAGTTTCTAAGGTCGATTCGCGAATACAAAATATTTTTGCGTTTAGGGAGACAGTTAACGAAAGGATTGGGAAAAAAATGTTAGGCCTTAATGCCATTTACCTTCACTTCTGTTGAGTCTCAATATAGGTTGCATCAACCACTAGGTCATGTGTTTCTTTCCTTATAGTTGGAAAAAACTATTCACCTTTTATCCAAGAGGGCTATTGTTTCACTCAAATTGATATTTTTTTAAGATTGAATCTTCGGAAGTAATATTGAATTTTATGAAGGTTGAATATCCTGAATACTCACGTGTACTTAAAAATTAAATACATAATTTAAATTGTATTTCGATGATAACTTATTCGGAGGAAAAAATAGAACATTACCGTTCATTGGTTTCACTGTGAAACCACGAATTTCTTGAAAATAAAAAATGCTAATTTTTTTCCCCCTTTACATACGTATGATCAGCTACATGTCTGATACTCATTTTTGAAATAAATTTAGAAATTTTCAAAACGAAACATGTAGTGAACTTGAAAGGGTTGTCACATTGTTGACCGGTCAAGAGTTAATTCGTGTTTCCATGCCCAAACGTTGTTGACACTTCACGATTTAACTCGTGTTTTCATACCCAAAACGTTGACCGGTCACGAGTTAACTCGTTGTAAATAATAAAATAATATTGGGGGACCAAAATGTTAAAAATTCAAATATGTTGGGAGGAGGTAGCTAGGATATTTATAAAAACATTGAAGCAAGGTAGATGCCCAGAAATAAAATTTAAATTATAATATATATTGAACAATTAATTAATTCTGGGTATTAAATTAAATAACAATAATAAAAAAAGCAATTCTAACAATACTGATATATCACCTACCTTTGCTGACCTGAAAACCCTAGCTACATAATTAAAAGTCAATTCGCATATAGTGGTAGTACAATGCTAAAAAATAATTAAACAAAAACAATTTTATTAAAATTTAAATAATTTTTTATTTAACAATTATTAATATTGAAATTAATTACTGCCACAAAAAATTAGATATATGCATAAAAATTGATGCACAGGAATGAACATTTATCAAACAAAACAAAAAATAAAAATTGTAGCTACACATTAGCACTGCAGGCCTAAGAATTATATTTCAGAACACAAAGTAAAAAAAAACAACCTAAATTTGATAGAGATGTAATGATCATTATTAACAAACACTTCTTGAATTGATGAATACTATTACATAAGTGAATTTTCTTTATATTCACTTAACAATGATATTTTGAAGTATGCAACTTGCACATTTTCGCATTTTCTTCGGCCATTTTTTTAGACTTGTATCATGCATTCAAAATTCGGAAAAGCTGAAGATGGGAAAAAGACGTTGAGCAGAAACTGAAGATTAAAGGATGATCATAATCTCCTTAATTAAGTGTCCACATTATTACGATGAAGAAGAAAAATGCTGAAGGTATTACACATAATGCAGATCTTGTAAAAGGTGATGATCATTTATAACTCTGTAACATTGATGAAAACTAGCGTTCATGCCACCATGTAGCAGAGAACATTTTAAAATGAAGAAGAAAGAAATGCTTTCTTTCACACACAGCACCTTAATTCACATATTGTTCCGGCATAAAGAAGAAATGCTTTCTTTCACACACAGCACCTTAATTCACAGATTGTTCCGGCATAGTGTTGTAGAAAAAAACTTCATCTCGTCTTTCAGACCATACATCACTGTGTTTTTTCAAACTGCATCTTTTTAGGAATACCAATGAAGAATAAAAAGAATCTTCAGCTTCAGACTCAGGAATACAAAAAATATTAACGGAAAAATTAAAGCAGAGGCAAGACAAGACAAGACCCCAGGCCCAACCGGCCCGGGGGCCCGCAGCTGGAACAACACCAACCACTCGCTTACCCCATCACAAAAGAATTCAAAAAGTAACGGAAAACGATTCCAGATACAGACGCCCAAGACCTCATAGCGCCAAAAACCTACGCGAGCCAAGATGGCGAAGAAATAATCCCGTTGCGAAATTTGAATTTAAAAATTAATAAAGTTGAAACCTTAATGGAAACAACAACAAAAGTTAAGACAAATAATAATTAAATCGAAAACAAAGTAAATAATTAAGTAAAATTTAGAAATTAAATGAAACGGCTAAAATTAACGTTTGAATTTCAAAATTTTCCAAAGTTGCCACAAGAAAAGAAAGAAACTTTAGTGGCGAAGAATTAAATTAATTAAAAATACTGACAAAACCGAAAAATGATGTTGATGCAATATTTGCAATCTAACACTCGTGTTTTCATGGCCAAACGTTGACCCATCACGAATTAACTCGTGTTTTCATGCCCAACCGTTGACAGGTCACGAGTTAACTCGTGTTTTCATGCACAAACGTTGTTGACCGATCACGAGTTAATTTGTTTTATTTTCACATTCAATTACGAAATAATAGCCGATGACATGAGATAGCCTCCGTGTAAAATTGCCGGTCAGCAGTGTGTTAAGATGCTGTTTTCGTTCAATTTGTTGACTCTTTGTGCGCCTAAGAACCTGCTTTAATAAGTGATTCAATCAAAGTATTGACATTCGAGCCATTTAGCAGCAACTACGCCACAGGTTGTTTCCTGTGAAAGTGAAGAACTATTTCTGTCTGCTCCAATGAAGGATTCATTGCTCGAATAACGGTCGATTCGGTCTTTCAAATGAGAGGCTCGCCGAGAAGAGCGTGCTTATTATTCCCATTGGGAATAACAAGCGCGGAGTCTATCCTGTAATTGCGCTTCCTTCCCTCCCTTGTGTTGGCGGGTGCCCTCCTTAAAAGGGCGCTCCTCCGCCTCATGTTTATGGATGCTTCCTCCCAGTGGCGAGGGCCCGGCGGACGAGATCGCAAAGACACAAATTAGGAACTAAATGACACATGGGGAACCGGTCCCATACGGTGTTTGCCGGTAAGTTTGAAGGCCAGCTCACCAAGGAAGGCGTTTTTTTGTGTGTCCCAGACAGAATTTGTGCCTGGGGCGCTCGTTCAAAAATGGAGTTTGGGAAAAGTGTCTCTGAAGAAGTGTAGAGTTTAAAAAAGGGAAAAATTCGTGTTGAAAGAGAGTGAAATCGAGTTGGATACATGAAAACAGAACGAAAGACGGGACTGTAAAGTACTGTTTTCATAAACCATTTCGTTATGAATGTAGCATTCAATGTACTTTTGCTTTTCCTTGCTGCTATTCTTCGTTTAGAGTTGACAAAAATCTGTAAAAAGTTCCTCTGTTATGCTTTCGAATTATTTCTTTTTCCATTATTTCTGATGTGGAATACCGGTTATTTTTCTGTCCATGATTCTGACTTGTCTTTGGGAGATTTTCACACGCGCGGTTGTTTGCGGGTGTAATCCGTTCGATCTGGATACTTCCAAATCTGAGAATCGTCAAGTTCATTAATCAACGTATCTGTCATCTGGATACGCGCGATATCTTGTCATCGCTTCGACAGAATCGTAAAAAGCTGCAGTCTTGAAAGTAAAAAAAGATATCTGCACTCTGTAAATAAATAGTTGCCACCCGCCGTGCTTTGGGCGGTGTTTTCTTGCACAAAAAACGGTGCGATTTTTTTACGACATCATTTTCCTTGCTGCCGAAAGGATCGTCTGCGAACTTTGATCCCGATGATTCACAGTGATGGCCAGATGAGCGTCGGATGCAGAGATAATATCGCGAAGAACACATGCCTATCCCTTTTGGTGAGGCAACCCTGATCACTTTTTACTCTTGTATACGAAGTATGCAAAGAGAAAGTATAGTTTAATATTTATGAAGTGACTAGATTATCAGAATTTCAACCCAAGACGCTCGATTTTTTTCTTCTTTTTAGCGTGGGGTGATTTCCCTTTGCTTACAAAAGAAAACGGATTCTATTGCAACAATATATGTCATTGACACCTGTGTCAGTACTAAGCTACACTTAATGGAACTTAATTATACTCGAGAGTATTACAATACTGAACTGATACTATTCTCTTAAATAGGATGGCTGTATTTTGTGCAATTCTTCTCTTCTACATAGATGTTATTATATTCGAAGGCGAATTCTTCACAAATTATTTTTTAATATTGAATATAATTGGTCTTTTCTTAAAATTCTTAATATGAACTCTTAATTCTCCAGAAGCCATTTTTTTTTAAAGTTCAGTCTAGTTAAACCTTAAAAAAATGTTTTTTAACATGAACTTTTGCTTATAAGTAAATAATGGGACAATCCAAAACATTTTATTTTAATCTGAGACATGTTTTGAAGCGTTGACGAAGAATCGGGATTATTCCGGAACATCTTATTACTTGCCTATTTGGGACTCAGCGTTTTATATCAGTTTTAATCGCAACCTCTTACGCTGAAAGTCGTAATATTAAATAATTGATTTAAAAAACTCTTTGTGTTACAAAGGATATTTTTATTCCAATGTAAGGGCGACAAAATACTTTTGCATTAAGCGAAATTAGGCCAACAAATATCTTTGTGTTCCAAAAGATATTTTTATTCCAATGTAAAGGCGACAAAATACTTTTGATTTAAGCGAATTTTGGGTCGACAAATATAACTAGGACGACGGTAGTCAATACTATAACCCTGAACACCATTTTTACCAGTGCTACGACACTCTTTCTTCCCATTGGCATACTGGAAAAGTTTCGTAAGGGCTTTCATAAAAATAGTCGCCTTCCTAATAAGCTTCCATACACTTTATCTTCAACACTAGCTTGGGATTAAAATACTGTCATGTGTAATATTTTTGATGTAAAAAAACTACTTTTGTATGGAAAATTACAATACCCAAAATTCTTTTATCGCCTGAAATGTTTTTTTTAATTAAAATGACAATATCAGTTCAACCAGATGATTTGTAAAAACCGCCGATAACTGATTTTCTCCATAAGTTATTAGTATTTATTGTATAGGTACTTCAAGTTTTATTCATAAATCTTGCAGTATAAGAAAGATTTTAACGGATGTTTTGGGACAATTACATAGTAAATTTTTCATTGAGAAAAAGCGTTAGAATAAATATGAATAAAAAATAATAAAATTCGTCTTCATCCAAAATTCTTCTAAATGTGATCTAGCAACAGTTCTTATGTATTCTTGTTCTTCAACAATAAAAAAGAAGTGTCATAAATTGTAAATTTTATACACAATTTAATTTTTGAAAAATTATTAAAATGAGGACAACGAATTGTACGGAAATGAATCTTGTGTCTTGAAAAGCTAATTTTTTAAATTTTTGTAAAAATAGTTTTTGTGATATAATACATATTTTCGAAAAATATAACGGAAAATGCAAAAACCTTGCTTAATTTCCAATTAACTGAAATTTTAAAGATTTGGGGCTTTTAAAAGTTAACAGTTGACTCTCTTCTTAAATAAAATATATTTATAAAAATAAGCAAACATTTCAGAAATAAAGGTAAATTAGTTCAAAGTCTAACCGTTGCCTAGCAACGGAGTAGCTATAAATTTGCGTTATTTCAAAATCGTCTGCACGTAATTAACAATTATTAAACTTTAAAAATTGAAGGGAAAATGTCACAGATGTAAAATTGGTATCATTTAAAAGGTAAAACTTTGAACTTTAAGATGGTATAAAAATATTTTTTGGGAGATTATTTTCTCCGAACTTACAGCTGAAAAACGGTTTCGGTTAATTTCTAATTGACTGTTTAATTAACTTTTAGGCTTGGAAAATTTGACAATAATCTTCCTCTTGTCTTAAATAATAAGTGTGCAAAATTTGGTTGAAATCGATCTAGTAGTTTAGGAGATATGGAACATATACCCACAATGACTTTTATTTATATTAAGATTAGCATTTTTTCCCTTTTGGTGCTCGACGCACTTTGGATGTATGTTTAAAGCATGTTAATTTAGATTTTTAAAAATGGAAAGGCATGAGCGCAAGTGCATATTATTTAAAGGAATATAATTTCTAATAACGTTTCTCTCGATAACATCCGTACCCTTGAAACATATAGAAAGGCACGAAGAGACCAAGTTATTTCATTCATTTCTCATAAAAAAATATGAATATTCCTTAAATGACATGTTGTGAAGGAAACACTAAAAGCAAGCATTAAGTTGCTGCTGAACAAATTAAGCGATGCATTTATGTTGACTTCAATAGAAGTGACTAATAGACAGTTACATTAATCAATTTAGAAGTCCTGAACTCTTATTTACTTCGTCCTACCTGTTTTTAGAAAGTAGATTGTTAATATTCCAATGATCATCTTCGAAATCTATGGTGATATCTGCAGCTTGGTAGTTAACGTTATTCCTTGTCTCTTTATACAGTCACTGCTAATGCAACCACATCCTCTTGAATTCTGTAATGTGCTATTTGCAAGCTTCTCAGTCTTATGCAACACCGTCGGAATGCATTGACTCATTCTGGTTTCTTTCGTTCAGATTTCGCCTTTTCTATTCTTGCATCACTTCCCAACTGCTTTAGTGCCTTTTGTGGTCGGGTCTGTTATATTTATGGAAGAACTTTTAAACGCAATCCATATTCTATTAAAAGGGAGAAATTTCTCCATCCAACAGAAATCTGTTGGCAACACCGCTGTCGTTGCCATAACGATTTCGAGTTTCTCCAGACTGCCGAATATGGGCATGGCTGAAGAGAGGAGCACTGGGTCACGGTTTTAAATGTGGATTATTTTGTTGATACCCTGGGGCAGTTTTTCTTTCTTTTTTATTTTCGTATTTGTGCTTTGGGTGAAAGAATGCACTTTCGTTTGAGAAATCGTGCTATCTGGCAATAAATCTCTGCGGTAACAGGAGAAAATTCTCTGCTTCCTTTAGTGGAAAATTGCGCCTATTTGTCAGTTGCGGAATTTCCATACCTCTCGTCCATTTGACTGTTTAGCGATTTATGTG